>VCRD01002763.1:2295-50137 GCA_006783055.1 Trinorchestia longiramus
CTAGACTACTGCCAGTTCCTGCTAGACTACTGCCAGTTCCTGCTAGACTACTGCCAGTTCCTGCTAGACTACTGCCAGTTCCTGCCAAAGTATAATCAGTTTCTGACCAACAGTCTCGAGCCTCCGTACGAGTCTCGCCACTACCGGCATACATTGTAGCTTCACGAGCAGTTCAGCACAGGAGTATTAAATTAATGAATATCTCCTTCTATGTCGCTGTTTATTGCAGCCTCTCTCGTGTTACCTGGAGGTACTGGTGAACTAAGAAGCAGGTCGTGATGATCCACCACCACTCATGAGGTTCTCGAACTGCGCGAGGTGAGAAATTGAAGACAGAAGTTGAGGGAGGAAAAATGAAACATTTCCATTATATTATAATGTAAGTTTTAGTTACTACGGAGCCATACTTTGATTCAGAATAAATATTGAGATGAATGCATGAAAATACGAATGCTTATGATAAAATAGTTGAGATTAGGAATTTTACGGCACTTAATAATTACTAATGAAATCACAATCTTGATAATAAGTGAAATCAATAGGTTTGATCTTAAAACAGCGTTCACGTTAATGAGCTCTTACTAACAGTATCGACGATATGAATCCGAGAACAAGCTTTTTGTAAAGCATGCGTCTAACGCAAGCGCATATACATGTCGTCACTAACTGATTTGCAGTTGCTGAGTGTTTTTTAAATACCAATAATTTTATTAAGAATCCTCCTCTTCACGTGCAATTTTCATGGAAAAGCGATTTTACAGAAAGAGCAATTTTTAAAACGTAAAATGAACTGTCGGCAAGAACACAACAAAAAAGGAATAAGATGATAGAGTTAATTTTTGTGTTCCTATGCTGCTTGGTGGACGCGGAATGAAGTCCTGGAGATGCAGTGACATCTGTCCACTTAGTGCAGTTGTTCAAGCGTGTGAGTTGACACATTAGCTCTACCAGAACATTTGTTGTGTTCTCTAATGTTGAGTGAGAAGCGAACGCTTCGTTATATATCATGTTAACAGTTCAGTCGTTAGCAACTGTCGATAATTCAGTAGGAAATGTGGCCGAATGCACTGTCATATGACCAAGTCGAACTGCACCTCAGAGTTCTGGTGTAATGTAGTTAAAAGTTTTGCCTGAACCCAGATGAAAGTTATGTTGGGAAATAGAGCTGAAATTATGCCGAAATGCAGTTGGCCTCTTAATTAAGGTAATAACACATTTCAGTGTTGCAGTAGAAAATCTAGGAATTTCTAAATCAGTCTAACGTCAAAACCAAAATGTGCACTTACAAAGATCTAGATTCTAGAAGCATGTAATTAGTTCTTTTTGTAGTATTATTTCGTCAACGTTTCATTCAAAACTTTACTTGAATAGAGACAATAAGAGTCACATAAACATGCAGAAACCATTTAAAATCCAGGAACTAATCCAAAAACTTAATTAAGTTGGCCAATACTTGATATTGAGAGAATTTCTACGAAAGACTAAACTGACTTTGTGTTCTAAATTGTGCCCAGGAAAATCATACAATATTGTGTTGCATAAAAACTCCAATTAATGTTCAATTCGATTCAAACAAACAAAAACAAACAAACAACTTTATTTCCAATCAAGTACACAGTTAACATTCTTAGAGTAAGGATGATGGTAGCTCGTAGTCATGGCCGGGTTTGAACCCGCCCGAGGCCCAAGCACGCCCAATGCACCACGAAGTGGTGACGCGAGTGTAACGTTGATAACAAAACTTCAGCACTGTCGCACAGAGCAAGTTGATCTACTCAGTACTTTGGTCTTGGAATACATGCCATGCGTTTGGGTGCCTCGTAAATGAGATTCCTCATCTAGATTGGACGTGAATGATAAGTTTAATCGTAAAGAATTACAACATATTTCTCTCTCGAGCTGTTCAAGCCTTGTTTCACTGACGCCAGTTACGAATACTTCTAGTCAAGGCTACCTTTATGTAACTCGATGCCTTTTTTAACTCGATATTATTGTTAGTAAAATGATTAGCAACTTTTTCAAAATTTTCAAACGTAAGGAACTTGACCAGATGACCAGGATCTTGGCCAAGAAAGGCCTCCAGCTTTAGAACGACGAGCTGTCTGTTGATGATGAGAGTCACGTCTCCTCTGACAATATAAATTTAGTAGACTGAAGTTCAAGCGAAAATGAAATAACAAAGAAAACTTACTTGATTGGATATACGTACTCGTATATTTCATACATTCTTGCCAACTTGAATCATCGTAGTGTATGAAATTACACCATCGAATGTGATTTGCATCATTTCGATAATTTCACTCAATGGTATAATTGCATGTGATCAATCATTATCAGGACATTTTCATTCGATTACCTAATTGAATGTGATCACTTATGTAATTCGAACATTCTCATCGTGTGAATACTCGTATATCAGGCAGTCAGCGTCACAGTCCACTGCTGTCCTAACTGTTCTAACAGTAAACCATAAATACGAACTAATTCAGCTGATGCATATTGTTGTGCCTTAACACGTTTGTTCCAATTGTCCAGCCGGTGCAAATCTTTACTTTGTACACATAGGCACTAAAAGACTTGGAAAAAATTACAGAACCTAACCTAAGTGACCCACCGGTGGGTCGTATCGCACTCGACGTGTTAATTACTTCAGCTACTATTTGAACTGTTGCTCAAACTGATCATGTCTTGGTGTCGGTGCCGTCAGCATCCTCTCCACCTGCTACAAAGTCAAGGCCTTCATGTGGGAATTCTATTATAATTTCAGTTTCTTTGTGTCGTCATCATTCATGTATGTAACTTATGAAATACGTCTGTATGAATCTTATTCTTATCTATTTAATCCTTCTCTTATTGTCTCCCTAAGATGTTCATGGTGATTCGGTTGGAATCTTTCTAATCAGCCACGGCTGTATAACTCTGTCCTTTTGAAATTCACTGTTTTTCGGTATGGTATTTTTGTTTGTGAGGTTTTTAGATTTTGCATCATTTACTTTTCTTTGACTTCGAATAAAACTGTTAACGTTTTCGTAACGTAGAGGGAAAACTAGGCTAGTTAAGTTCAGTCTATTATGTCTGATAATTTCTGAAGCAGTAGTAATTATTATTTTTAATCCTCCATGATATGATTGCACATTTTTTAATAATTTTTGCTGGCCAACGTTAACTCCTCGACTGGGGAAATTTTAAGAACTTAAATCGATCGCATTATTGTTTAAACGAGCACGAAGACTTAAGCATAAATGTTGTCATTTCAACTAGGTAATTGCATGTTGATACGTTATTTTCAGCCCCTTTGACCAGCTTAGTGTTCTCACCCTGATTAACTTTTAATAATAGTTAAAACTCTGAACAGTTAGCAATTTACTATTAAAGTCAGACTGCATATCACGACACTCTAATACCCCACACGTACTATTAACCCTTTAGCGATGAAAAGGACCATACGGTCCTCTTTTACGGTCATTGGGAGAATTGTTCTAATAATTAAACAGTGAGCAATATGAGGTTGCTACTAGGTTTGAACGCGGCGGCATGTTACAGCGTCGCTCTTTTGGCTGCCTGGCTCTCAGCGTGCTTCATTGCATCAGTGTACAGACGGTCTTTGTGAGCTTAAACGTAGAAACTAGAAATAGAAATTCGTCGCTAAGGGGTTAAACCTTATTATATTTGCTAGCGTTGGCTTATGAGATCTCCGTGCTGTGACTTCACCTCAAAAACTGCGTTTGCATACGACGGAATTGTTGGAATAATAGGACCTTACTGTTGATTAACTAAAATGCTTCTTTTATTTATTCAATCGAGGCTTTAACTAAAATTACTTGAAGCCAATTATTCGTTTGAAATGTTTTTTAGTCATACTCGTGATTATTTTACCTGTCTGTGATACAAATCTACTTGTTAATTATGTTATAGTGGTTTCTTTTTTCCCTAAAGCATAAACTGATTAAACCATTTCCTCACTTTGTTAATAAGTCATGCTCTAACGAAAATTTTCTGTTTTGATTTCTTGGTGAATGAAGATTTAAAATTTAGCATAAAAATTATCACACCAGCCCTCGAGATGTTAAAATTTTTGCTCCAGGATGCTGCAATATGTGATCGCTTTAATGAAGCTTTTATTCATCGTCAGTTCACCGCTTGCCACTGAAAACACTTGCAATTTAAAGAGGATAAAAGTTACCTTATACTGGTCATCCTCTCAACTTCGCAGATCCAAAAGTCTCAAAGGGAAATTGAGTTCAGTAGTAAAAGATCTCCGTCTCTTCAAATCAACAGTTTAATTTCATACTTTTGTGTGTGACGCTCGTGTGTGTGACAGGATGGTGGAGACGGTGAGTAGTAAGGAGATTGACTAGAAGCTTGCATGTGGGAGGTCGGTGTGTCGGGCCAGTATTTATGGTCTCACGCCCATGCCTCGTCCTTCTTCATGTTTTGCTCGTCTGCTAGGCGGTCACCTGCTCGTCTCTTTCTTAGTGCTGTGTGGGCCTCAACTTGCTTGTGTCTTGCTGCTGGTGCATATATTTTGCTGCTGGGTTGCCTATTTTGCTGCTGGTGCATCTATTTTGCTGCTGGGTTGCCTATTTTGCTGCTGGTGCATCTATTTTGCTGCTGGGTTGCCTATTTTGCTTCTGGCGCGTCTATTTACCTGCTCATTACATTGGGACTTAGGTATTGACGGAAGAATTGGGTAAACGGCTCGTTCCTATAGCTTCATTCTATTCTATTTTGTTGCTTAGTTGCCTATTTTGCTGCTGGTGCATCTATTTTGCTGCTAGATTACCACTTTTGCTGCCGGATTACCTGTTTTCCTACGGGCTTACCCATCTTACTGTTAGCATACCTGTCTTGCTACATTACCTTACTCTTGGCCTACCTGTTTTGCTACCGAGTGACCTTTTTTGCTACTATCTTACCTGTTTTGCTGATGTATTACCTGTCATGTTGCTACTTACCTTTTTACTGCTGGTTTACCTTTTTTGCTGCCGGCTTGCGCAGTTTACTGCCGGTTTTCCTTACCTGTTACGTGCAAACGGCCGCTCCTTATGATGTCCTCAACTAGCGGTGGGTGAAGTTAAATGAGGAAAGTTAAAGTCTAAAATCAGAGGGTTACGTTCGAAGGGATTATGCTGCGGTGTACCTTGAGAACTCGACGCAGTTCAGTGATGGTTAGCATTTCTGAAATACTCTAAGATGTTCGCTCATTGTGTCTGCACTGAGCGTTCTTCTAGACTGTCACTTTCCGTGGGGCCTCAGTTACACACAGAATCCGCAGCTCGTAAATCTTGTGTCTCTTGTGAGATTAGTTTCGAAAATATTGAACACTGGTTTTGCATACTCTCTCCTACTCGTATTTTTCGTTCATTATCGCAAGGAAGGGTTGTTTAACTGATGTATGTTTTAGATGTTATGTTTCTACTAAATTTGGATCTCCCCTTATGCTTGAACATTGTACTGACAGAGTCTCAGCTGCAGCGGACGCTCTAGTGTACATTACGCACAGTACATGGAGATGTGATTCAATTTTAAAATTTTGCCGGTCTGACATGTCTATGTTTTAAAGATCGTTTCGAGTGATTTACGTTGTGATTTCTTCGTCTAATTTAACGCACATCACATCGTCTCCCTACTTCCAGAAGATTTCCTTTACTACTGCAGTATTACAGAAAACTCGTGAACGTATCTTCACAATTGTTCTGTGAAGCTCAATATGAAAACCTTTTAGAAAGTTGAGCCAGAAGTCTTCTCGATATTGTGTGTTCCTTTATATAATTGGATGAGCCTAAGTTTGGTTTCAACGCTAGTGCCTGGTTCTGACTTGGCTGTCTGCCGTAATTATATCAAATTATATCTGCTACATCTGCGCTCGCTCGCATCTGTGCCAGAGCTGCAAAGTCTCCAAGTTCAGGGAATGAACATCTGCAGAATGTAAGGCGTCTCCACATCTATTGCCTTATTCTATTTTATTTAGTGAAGAGGCCTCTACGATTCTGTAGCAGCTTCAGCGCAGTATTCCGGCATTATTACTTCTCTAATTACTTCTGTCTACATTTCTTTCACAAGAAATGAAACAAATTTGTACTCACTGAAGTAGATTTTGTATGTTTACTGTTTTTTGTACAATTGCTGTGTAGGAAGAAACAATTTACCGTTACAGTTGTACTGGTACTAGAATTGCTGGTACTAAAAGCTATACTGGTACTAGAATTGTGTAAGTACGAATTGACGAACTTGGTTCATTTTCAGCATCGGTTCCCTCACAAATGACACTTATCACTACTATTATGTTCAGAAATGATTACACCGCAACCATTAGTTAGGCTAATACCACTACCGCACCTATCAGACGAGCCATATGACTACCGTTTGTAGCACTAGTGAGATAGTATTACCTAGTAATACCGTAACTTCTCTTAACTGGTACTACTTTAACTGGTATTAACTGGTACTACTGTAACTGGTATTAACTGGTACTACTGTAACTGGTATTAACTGGTACTACTGTAACTGGTATTAACTGGTACTACTGTAACTGGTATTAACTGGTACTACTGTAACTGGTATTCCCGCCTCCGTGCACAATTGCAGTATTCAGACTGGCTAAGTATTCGTGAATTAAGATACTAAAAGGCTAACTTCAAAGTCATAGGATTTCAATATGTGAATAATAAATTTCATGATTGAAGTTTGAGCACGGCCGTTAGAGTGTAATGTGTGTGCAGCGTCATGGCAACGCCCAAAACAAAACAATCAGCAGGCTGCGTAAAACAAGACCGTTTAGCATACGAATCTGAGTGTACAAAATGAATGTTAATAAATCACCTAATGCACTTGAATTTAGAGTTAGCTCTCGAGTCTAGAATTAGCACTCGAATTTAGAATTGGTACTCGAATGTAACATTAGCACTCGCGTTTAGAATTTGCCCTCGAATGTAGAATTTAAATTCATTCAAACCGAGCGCAATCAGGCGTAGCAGGATTCACTAGTAGGGAGCCCCCATCAGGTGCGTCCAAGATCCATAATACAGGGTGTCTCAAAAATATGTACTCACCCTTTAACCGTTGCTAACATGCTGTCTTCTTTGTGTTGCAGGTGTGAGGTTCGAACATTTGCGAACATGATTCTTTAATCACATTTAATCATGTTCGCAAAGGTTCGAACCTCACACCTGCAACACAAAGAAGACAGCATGTTAGCAACGGTTAAAGGGTGAGTACATTTTTTTGAGACACCCTGTAGATGACGAGGGACATGTGCAACCAAAAAGACTTGCTACAGTTTTAATTTCCTGCGCACAATTTTTTCATTTGTTTTTCATGAAAAATAAAGAAGTGGCTCAAAGCTTCGTGTTCTTAGGATGGACAGAAGCCCCCGAATTGAACATCTTTCCTTGTGTTTTATCTGACCTGTGAGCTTTTGTTGTGAAATTTCTCTTCTATATTTGCATTCCATTCACTAACACGGTTTGCATTTCTGCGCTTCAAGCTAAGGCGGTCAGAAGCTCAGCTGATCTCAATATTAGAAGGCAATCACTCCGGTTTAATTAGTCATTTTCGCAGCGAAATTGAACTTGCTGATCAAACTCGAGTAATTAAGGCTGATATTCGCTTAAACCTCTGAATAAAACTGCTAGTCTCATAGACCGGGTTTCGAAATTCAGCTCATAACCCTGTGAGATTAATTTTATGGCAAGGCATAGCAGTGAGTTGAACTTCATAAAATTAAGTAAATTAACTCCACAGGAGTAGAGGTGCAGACACGGCACATCAGGAGACACTGCTGAAGCCCCACAAGTTGTTACATTAAGTCCTCGTTATACGGTACACACGCGCTCTGGAGAACCTCACAGTCAATCGGAATTACCGTATACTGAACCCATTATAGCATGTCAAAATAGTACATGTGTTCCAGCACGTCGAAAGTCACCCCTACAGACATGAAAATAGTCACCGTAACTGTGGATGTACCGGATAAAGAATTACTGTATAACGAGAATTTATTGTCTCATTAAACTCGTTCTGCCGCACGCTGCCGTACTGATGGTGACTGTGTTGATATACATGAGTAGTTGTGCACAAATGATCGATGTAACTACTGCGTGCAACGCAAGAATTTGTATGCACCATGCATCTTCTGAAATTTCCTCATGATGTGTTTACAAATTTAGAATAAACATGAACGATAAGAAGCGCGGCGGGACAAAATCCATACTGCGTGCAGCGTGGGAGCTACTGCGTGCATCTTGGGAGCTACTGCTTGCAGCGTGGAAACTACTGCTTGTAGCGACTTGAATTATTTGCTGAGTTTCATTAAAATTCCTTTAATTAAAGTAAAACTGTTGTTATCCCTGAACATGAAAATATGCTTCATCTAGTTGCTTTATTTTCAAATTTATTCCTTTTATACGCTTATTGTTCCTGTGCTGAGACGATTTTGTAGCAACTACTGTCAAAAAATCCTACATAATACCATTTAAATCTCTCAAGGTCTGTATTAGCAAGCAAACAAATTATTTCCCTAAAAATGGGGTAATTTCCATTACAATTTCAGCGTTCGTGCGTTGGGAAAGTTGACGATTTACACTCAATTCGTCAAGCTGATTTTATTTCTGGCTGGTCTAAGAAACCTCGTTGCTTGAACATTTAATTTCTAGACGTGGTCGATCTTCTTCCTAATGAAATTTGACGTGTGCTTCAGTTTTGTTCGACGCGAGAATAAGTTAAGGTGTAATTAACGGATTGGATCAAGAAATTATTGATGGAAATAAATTGATAAGTTGTAATCAGTAAATTTGTTCAAAGAATTCTTTTCAGGACTTGATCACTCGAGTTTATGTGGCGGACATCTCAACGCTGCACCAGTTAAGGACCATCGACTACGACATTATTCCAAAGATCTGAGGTTCTTTTCGGAATCCTGAAAATCGTGCTCATAATTTTGCTGGTTTTCCGGACCGTGTCGTCGTAACTTCTGTCGTTTCCGCTATTTGGGGAAAATTCAAGGTCACTTTATTCTGTGCTCTGCATGACATCGGTATTTTAGCCACAGATGTCTCTGGATAAATAGCTCTGGATCGCTTTGGCTGTGTATTGGCGGGCTATGTTGGACACCCCAATTTCTTCGATTGACTTTCCTACAAGGGCATTTTTCTTCAATTAAACTTCCTGCTTGCGTTAAATTTTTGATCAACTTCTTCGAGCAACTTCCCTGCTGGTACTTATCATTTTTCGAGTCAGTTTTTTAGATGAACTTCCCTGCGAGCTTTCTGCGAGTCATACTGCCAGCTGTGAACATTTTTGTTTTCTGAACATTTCGACCGTCTTGCATACATGCATCACCTCTCACGACCATTGAAATCTCATTAGGGGTAAATCAATAAGGCCCTCGTTGGAAGGCATCAGAATTTCCTGTTTACTCTTCCTGGAAAACATAAAGCTGATTTATCTCTCATCACCAGACCTGCTAATACTATGCGTTGTTCAGAAAGAAAATTTCATGGAATTACCCTACCTCCATTCCAGATCACGCAATTATTACCTCATTATGGTATGTGAAGTATAAAGTTCTGTGTTTATTTTCTTCCTATGAAAATAAACATAGATTTGGGCGCACATTCACCCCGACGCCGCACAAATGTAGTGATGTTCTCATTCGTTGCGTTGATGATCAAACATTTCATGTCTCTACCGACGATCTCATCAGCTTCGAGGCGCACGAATTTTCCAGGTGGCATCTCCAAATGCATAATAAATTCTGTTTTCAAGAACAGCCTTGAGAGACTACATAATTTACTGGAGTGCATAACAGTGTTGGCTTGATATCACGATTTCCTCATTTACGATCGAAATTAGTATCGTCAACTTTACTCTCGTCTAAGGGTTGTGCGAGACTTGCGTTGACACGAATGCCAGAGGTATTCATGTGAAGCGGTCATCTCGAACACAATACTCTGTTGACGCTGCATTAGAGCACACCGTAGAGACGTCCAATAGAATAGAATAGAATAGAATGAGGCTATAGGAACGAACCTTCTGGCCCATTCTTGGGTCGGATAATTACTTCGATAATTATTCGGATGTTTACCCAAGTCCCATGCCGTATTTCTAGCCGCGTCAACCATGTCGGCAGCGGGATTCGAACCCGGGTCTTTCCGCTCGCAAGCAGATTTGCTCACCAGTCGACCAAGCTGGTGATGAGTCGACCAAGCTGGTGATAGTCGACCAAGCTGGTGATGGTTCTTAGGTCTTGTTCCTAAAAACACGAGTACATGGATTTTGTCCCGCCACGCTTCTTATCGCTCATGCTTATTCTAAATTTGTAAACACATCTTGAGGAAATTTCAGAAGATGCTATCAATTCTACAAAACAGTGAAGTGCAATTATTAAAATAGTTTTTACCTTGTGAGGAAATTAGTGTTAATTGTTAATTTGTTCGAGATTTTCTTCCTCGCTCAGTAAGGAAATCTTTTTTCTCAGGATATTACATAACTTGGTTTCTCAGTGTTGTTGTGTTTGAGGTTTTGTTGTATTATGTAGACTTGCAAAACCTACTCCCATTTTCTGCATGGTTATTTAAATAAATCGATCAGCCAGCACAAGGAATGGAACTTGTATTCACGAGTCTTATGCTGAATCAGCACACAGTCCTGCTGTCCTCCTTCAGGAAAACATGAAATATTGTTCGATTTCTCTTCAGTAAAATTTGAGTTTTTTCCACTCTTTCACATTTTCTTTTGAATTTATTGTACTTCCAACTGAAATCCTATTACTATAACTTTGAACTATTATGTCCTAGTTAATATTTGTGATGAAGAAAAATACTGTTGATTTGCTTTTGAGAAATATATATTTATAAAAGGAGACTGAAGAAGCCGTAGGTTAAGTTGATAATTGATAGCAGATAACGTTAGGATTTGCCTAAATTGCTCTTTATCAACGAATTGCTGAAATTTTTCGTTACTATTGTGCATTATTTACAGGATTGTTTTACGCTTCCGAAGTTTTTACTTTTCGAAAATGTTTAATTTTTTTGGTTTGTTGGACACTTATGGTGTATGTGATGTTCCGAAAACTCTTGAATTTTTTAAAGTGTTTGATTTTTCAGAAGTTTTTAAATTTCCGTTTGTCTTTTATCCTCAAAATGGGATAGCTTTTTAGATGTGGCGGCTTCTGACTACTCTGATTTCTGAGAAATCGTTTCTTCCGGGAGCTCTGCCTTTTCAAAAGCTTCTGATTTTTCGCTTCGCTAGTTTTTTCGGATGCTTTTGCCTTCTCGGAAGCCTTTGGTTTTCCCGAAGCTACTGACTTTCTCGCAAGATTTGACTCTTATGAGGGGATTGACTTTCCAGCTTCCGCGTTATAAGTTTGAATTTTTTTAAATAATTTTTTCAGTGAGCATCCAAGCACAGGCGAGCATTTGGCTCGCTTGGTGCCAACCTCAGCTTTCACGCCCAAATATCATTACCATTATCCGTCCTAAAAATTGGCGAGAGAGTTACGGCACTAAGGCTAGAGCTTATGCCTTCATAATTAAACTTTTACTCTTCAAGTACCTACTGGTCCCGAAGTCTGAAGTTGATGTATACTCACTTTTTACTCCTGTACATCAGTCAACCATGACTCGTTCGACAATACCGAATGCGGAGGTGTATTGTGTTAATGATCGTTTCGGTAAATTCTTTTAAGCTTCCAGTTTTTTTAACTGTTGCTTCTCTTGGTAGGAGCTTACAATTGTCAGTTCGTCATATTATATCGTATTCACGGTGTGTACATTATAATAGAAAAATCACGCAAATCAAATCGAATGCCTACATACTCCTATCGTTGTAGAAACAAACTGGTCGTAAAATTATCAATCCTCAATTACAGATTTTTTTTGACGCAGAGTAACTTGAGAGAAGTATGATGGAAATCAGCGTTTGCATCTAGTGACCCATAACCAGTTTAGCTATTCAGGTTGTACAAGTGTGATGTAAGCTTATTTAACATATGTAAATGTACAAGTAAGTTAACATTTGCAAATATGCAAGTAAGTCAACATATGCAAATATGCAGGTTAGTTAACATATGCAAATATGCAAGCAAGTTAACATGCGCAAATATGCAAGTAAGTTAACATACGCAAATATGCAAGTAAGTTAACATATGCAAATATGCAAGTAAGTTAACATATGCAAATATGCAAGCAAGTTAACATATGCAAATATGCAAGTAAGTTAACATATGCAAATATGCAAGTAAGTTAACATATGCAAATATGCAAGTAAGTTAACATACGCAAATATGCAAGTAAGTTAACATACGCAAAGATGCCTCATCGTGCACTTGTATTTCTCTGTCTCGTTACAGTGGACGACTTGTCAATGTAGCGTACCACTACACAGCAAATATGTCTTGATCTTATTTCCGAATCTCAGCAATGCGTTTGCACTCCTACAGTTGCAAGTCCTGCACTAACTGGTGACATAATTGCATTCAATATTATAATACAAAAGTTCTAACTGCACTGTGTTTTCTTCATGTTACTCGCAATGGATGGATTATTACTCTTGTTAATAATTATTTTTACTGGTAATTATAGGAGTAGCTATAAATTGATTTATGTTACGAATCTCTGTTAACTTGCTGAGATGATTTTTTGTATTATATTTCTAATAAGGTTAGCGTTGTCACATTCTAATGCCTAATTTTATTAGTTCTAATGAAATATCTTTCAGATTCAAAATCTTCGATTGAATCTTTTAAAGTGTCAACTTCTTTATTATTATGATACCCATAAGTATTCTGGCACTAATAATGAACGTATTAATTACCATACTAATGGCAGTAGTGATGACAGTAGAGATGATCAAAGTAATGACCGTGGTGATGACCGTAATGATGACCGTGATGATGACCGTGATGATGATCGTGATGATGATCATGATGATGACCGTGATGATGACCGTGATGATGACCGTGATGATGACCGTAATGATGACCGTAATGATGACCGTAATGATGACCGTAATGATGACAGTAGTAAATGATGACCGTAATGATGACCGTAATGATGACAGTAGTGATGGCACTAAGATACGCTTTGCATTATAATTTTTCATTCACTCCCACCCCACATGTTGTACAAGTTAATGTCGCGATTCCCTAGAGTGCGAGAAAGCTCTGTATTTGGTTGTGTCTCAAGTAGCTTAAATTGTTATCGCTTTATACATGTTTGTGTAAAAATGTTTGTGTCAAATGGCATGCTATGCATTGACTCGAATACTTGTTCTCGCTATGTATATGTTTGTGTAGAATAGGATTTTACTCACTAAGCTCCTGATTTTGCATATGTTTGAGCAAGTTTTCTCTTGGTTGCAGGCGTACTACGGCCTGGTGGTGCTGGTCCTCTACTCCTTCAATGAAGAGGAACTTGCAAGTGATCGGCAGGTCAGGTCGGTACCTGTACCACCCCTGCTATCCATCACACCTCAGACACCTCCTGCAACCCCACCAACACCTGCAGCCCCACCAACACCTGCAGCCCCACCAACACCTGCAGCCCCACCAACACCTGCAACCCCACCAACACCTGCAGCCCCACCAACACCTGCAACCCCACCAACACCTGCAACCCCACCAACACCTGCTCACCTAACCGCTGCCTCAGAGAATGCCCTCGAAGAAAAACATTCTCTACCGATGGTCAGCAATAAGACATCTGATAATAGACCGGGAATGTCTAAAGAGGGTCCATCTAGCGGACGCGCTGCTCGGGGCGGCTACAAAGGCTTCACGGAAATGAAGCAAAAACGTTTTGGAAAACTATCGAGGAAGCCCCGCCTGGTTAATGCACCTGATGGTGTATTTCGCCCGTTTATATTGCCTATCGAAAACCGCACGTTGGCGCAAAATCTACATGCATTCTCCCCAAGTCCACCGATGAAGAATTCGGATTCAGAAACAATCTTGATGGGTGTGAGTGAGCAGCGAGAAGGAAATGTCTCCGTCATAGACCGGCCATTATACGACGGTCGTAAAATTTCTAGTGAGAAATTAGTGCTAAAAAGTAGGTATTCTAGAAGTCACGTTACGCCTCAAAAAGACGACATTAAAACTCACGACTTCAGTCCGGGCACGCGCACGTCTAGAAAAGATCTACAAACACTGTCTAAAAGGCTCGGTATTTTCAGCTCGGGAAAAAATAAAAGAAAAAACATCAACTTCGTCGTCCGTGTTGACTTTGAGTTGCCTAAAAACATCTGCAGCAAGCATGGTGTACAGTGTTCATTTGAGAGTTTTATTTCAAAGGAAAACTTCAGTTGTGTCGAGTGCTCTGCCCTGAGGGAACTTCCGGAGCTGAAGAAATGGTTGCAATTTGTGCTTAGTTTAAGGAATGGGAGCACAAACAGGGAGACGCCTGCACTGTCGTCAAGAGCCCGATTACCAGAACCTCCTTCGATTAAATGTATTTTGATAAGCTCTCTCCAAGAAAAACAATCGAGGAAAGATGGAGTTCGCAGCTACGAAGAGTGTGACCAATTTCCGGACTGTTTTTTTCTCTGCCACATAAGTCCTATAAAAGAGAACGTGTATTTATCACTTAAGCGCGTTATGTCATCTTGCAAAATTTCAGCTGATGATTTTACTAAAATAACACATTTTTGCTGTAAACTCTCTCCGCATTGTGGAATTTTGCTTCCGTTTCCAACCATTAAAGAAAAACTTGCGTCTGACAGTTCCTGGCAAAACAAGCGTCGACAATTCAATTGTTGTTGCAAGCTCATAAACATGGCAAAAGAGAGCACTGTAGTTGACGTTATTACCTTCATTAGGTTGACGCCAGTGGCGAAGTTGGTGTGCAAAACTTGTCGGATGATAAATATTGAATTGTGGAAATTGAGACAAATTGAAGTTTCTAAAACTTCGTATCCTGATAAACAACCTACGCTCCCATTCCTCGTCCGCGTTTCATTTCTTACTTCACGTTGCCTATGCCTTTTGAGCTCAAGAAGCACCTGTCCTCGATATTTGCAGAGCATGACCTGCTGCATCAACGATCATTTTAGGGAGATTCTGAGCGACCCTTCATTCACGCAACTTGTGCAGGGAGTGTCCGAAACAGATGAGAAATTCGTGGAAAATGAGGTCAAAAGGGAGCCTCATAAGGGCGATCTTATAAAGTCACGTCTTCCATCGCCGTTCTCGAAGCCATCAAAGCAAAGCTTCTCCACAACAGCAACACAAATCCAGGCACAGACACCGCGGAAAATTTCCCATGATGACGCTCAAAACTCATTTTCTAGCTCAGTTCCAGAACGATGCTTGGGATCCCTAGCTCTGTCTCGGCGTTTTTATAAGCACAAACGTCTGCTCGAGTTGCGCAGTCTGGATTTTATAATGAAGTTTTCCGAGCTCCAGGATTTGTGCCCTGATGGTCAAATGATTTTCGTCTTCATAGAACTAAAGACCCGCGTGCAGAATAATTCCGACTTTGATGATCTCAAAGACTGGTGCGTAGAAAAATTTTACCTTAAAAATTTTAGTAATGAACTCAAAAGTAATCGTAAAATCAGCACCATGGTTTCAAATTTTAAATGTTGTGTCGAAAGAAAGAGCTTTGTTTCAAATTCTTCAACCTTTGATGATGGTCGAATCAATACCCTGCATGTCCTTGTTTTTATATGGGAGTTGTCTACGTTGAAAGACTACCTTTTGGAAAGTTGGACATTCATGATATTAAATTCTGAAGTTTTCAATGTGCTCAATATTACCAAACCCCACGCCGGCATTATTATACACCTTCAAGTTTCCAGTTCAGTTTTTGACAAAGATGAGAGCAGCATCTTCTCGGAAGTCAATTCTTCTGTCACGAGTTCTCTCTTAAATTTACTCAATGGCAACACTGCGATGAAATTGAACGCTTTCAGAGAAGGTTCTCTCCAAAATTTATTCATTACTTTCTTTATTTTGGAAGCTCCTCCAAGTATGGTAGATTCACTGCTTGTCGATACTAAGAGAGAAGTTTTAAGGAAACTTTGTCATGTCGCAGTTCGAGCTTTAGGTTTTGAGCCGAGGCGTCGATGCTCTCGCAAAGTCTGGTCTCAAGTTTCAACTTTGCGCCGTGGTGAGCTCAGGCGTCGCCACCTCGAAAAATTACTCTCTTTTCTCGACAATAAACAGAATTGGACGCATGAATCTGCGATCAGAGGCATGAAGCTGCACAGAGCTAAGCCTGCCTGCTTCTCATGCTGTTCAAGTTCACGATGCGTAAAGAAAGTGTCAAAAGGACTCTGCGATAAAAATGTGAAGAAGATGTGCTCTATCTGTCGCACAATACAACACAACTTAGCTAAGATTTCTCATATATTTCCGCCCCGAGCTTTTGGGACTTTAAAGGCATTTGGACCTGCATGTAAAAATAAAAGTGCAGCGTTGTGGTCCGCATGCTTCGGTGCTTGTAAAAATGTTAAACATAATTCCATTGCGCTCCCAAGCAAGACTTTTTCGAAGCGCTTGAATTCGTTTGACTGGAACAAAAAGGCCCATCTCACTAATAATTCGATACCGTTAACTTTTGATCTCAATAAAAAGTACCTTAAAGTTTTACGGAGGAAAATGGGGCAAAATTGCCAGTGTGCCAACGCCAATAACCATGGAACGCCTCGAATAAGTGACCATTTTCCCTCTAAGACCAGAAAATCAGGTCCTTACTCTGTGACGACCCGAGGTTTTTATTTCAAAAGCTCTCCAGCGCGCAGTCGTTTTCTTAGACAAGCAAAGTTTTTGAGGTTCGCTGGGCGAAGGAAAGGAAAACACCGGCAACGAATGATGAAAATTGATCGCCTAGACCAGTATAAACACGGAACACCAGGGCCACTCGCCGCTGACGGGGTGTATGCTCACTCAACTGGAAGGCACAGTTTCAGACAAATATTTTCTGATTACTTTCTTGACCGTAATAATATTACTACATCGTTTTTCAGTCCTGACAGAATTCGTCTTAAGAAAAAATTGGGACCTACGAGACTTGGTTCATCTGCCTTCAAAACACATAGAGATAATAAAGGAGGTGTTTCCTTTTCTAATTCATCTGACCGTGCCAGAAGTGATCATGTGAATACAAGCTTAAATTCAAGTGCTGATCATCATCAACCTGTTCTGGAACATCTTTTATTTTTCATGAACGATGACGGGAACTATTCTGAGCCTTTGACATATAGTGAGTTAGCCCACTTGTGTAATGAATCCAAATCCACTGCTGCATTTTCTGCTGACGATAGGAATTTTACTTCTTTCACTGAAGATTATTTTTATTCTAAATTTATACGTTCTTCTCAGACACATTCGTCTCCTGTACGTCACCTCATAGTCGTATCTAGTTTATTAGGCAGTCGGCCAAATATTAATACATTGACAAAGCAGTTGAAGAGCAATAAAAATTATTCGGTGTCACTAGATTGTAGATCAGTTTTGACACCGCATAAAATAGTTGCCGAAAACCAGTTACTGGACTCACTGTTGTCCGATAGACTAGCAGCTAAAATTTTCACTTCTAAGGAACATGAAACTTCATCAGTTGACAAATTAAATGTAGATCAAACTCCTGCTTCAAGAGGTACACGTAAACAAATAGTGCCTTCAACAGACGTTTCTGAGCGTCATTCTAAAACACTTTTTAAAAAATTGAAAAAGCTTACTTCGAAGACTGAGGTAATGTTGTCAACGTCCGTGCTGCTTAACTCTACCTCTCCTCCATCCTTGTTATCACCTAGTATCATGGAGGAAGTGTTCACTGATGTATTATTGCTCCCATCGCCGTCCACGCCTTTGACGCCAGCATCGATGGCGCCAAACAAACCATTAGCGAACGATAATTCGCTAGAAAAATCTGTATCATCTTCTTCAAAGTCAATATCAAATATTCACAGAATTAGACTTTGGAAATCCTGGCCAACCGCTTCTCAGTCGTCTGTACAACCAGCAACAACGCTGAAATTAGATGATAAACGTCCTGTGCTTGCGTCGGTGCCGTTCATTCACTCTGTTGAGACTAAGTTACGAAAAGCGCAACTGCATTCGAAAACTTTATCTCCACCGAGATCACGTCTTTCGGAGACATCATTACTAGATCAGATGCCACTAAGCGGCGTGCTAAAGCCACCACTTTCTTTCTTTGAAACTGTTTCTTCGCCGGCAAGAAACTCCGTGATAACACCGTGGAAACAAACACAAAAGGCATCTCTTCTACAATCGCGCATGTTTTCTTTGTTGTCACCGACATTCGAAAAAGAAACATCATTGCAACAAAAATTCACAACAGCTCAACAACATCTATCACCGCTTTTATCAACTTCTGCATCAGAGGTACCATACCTGTTACTATCACGACGGCCTTCCTCGCCAATTTCTAGACTGTCAAACACGCGAGAGTCCTCACCTGCTGAACAAACATGGCTGCCAGCTGTGACAGGCACATCCACGTCCGTGTTATTGACTACTCTTCATTTAGCGACGTCATCTGGACGTGAGTCTGAGACTCACACGAGACATAAGCGGTCTGACACGACTGCTGCTACAGGGAGACCCAGCATCGCCTTCCCTGTCTCACATCATGCCACTTTCCTGTCAGGTAAGCTTTTCTTTGCATAATATCTTGATGTTTTCTTATGGTACAGTAGGAAAAAACTCTGAAAAGTCCGTGGCTTCTTTGATGTATTTGATAATTGCGTTTATCAATTGGTTTCTCTATGGATTATTCTAAGATAGGTTTTTAGGCGTGTGATTTACTCGTCTACAGTTTGTTCTTGGGTTTTGGTACGTAATCATAGGCCGATGCATTAACCACTGGACAACATTTGCTCCTAAAAACATCTAATGGTCCCAAATTGAAAATTTATCGATACTTTCAGTTAATTCTCGCTAGTAAAACGAAACATATCATCACTAACCCTGCTCGTGTAGATGTCATACCGTGGCTATCAAACTCCACATCAAGAACACATTCCTTCATTCCACATCTATAACACATTCCTTCATTCCACATCGAGAACACATTCTTTTATTCTGCATCGAGAACACATTCCTTTATTCTGCATCGAGAACACATTCTTTTATTCTGCATCGAGAACACATTCTTTTATTCTGCATCGAGAACACATTCCTTTATTCTGTATCGAGAACACATTCCCTTACTCCACATTTGTAACACATTCCTTTATTCCACATCGAGAACACATTCTTTCATTCCTCATCAGGAAAACATTCCTTCATTCCACATCGGGAACACATTCCTTTATTCCACATCGGGAACAAATTCCTTCATACCACATCGAGAACACATTCTTTTATTCCACATTAGGAACACATTTCTTCATTCCACATCGGAAATACGCTCTTTCAGAATTGTCATTTCCGTACCATTTCCATTCTTTCATCAATTTTTCTGTACGAATTTGGTGTTTCTCTGCATTTCTTTCACGATCATTTTTGGCACATGAAAAATTTGCGGCAACGTTCGCAGAAAAACAAAAGCATATCAACGGAGTAACTTTCCGTTTGATTTACCATTGAAATCAAGCAAATTGTTGCTATTTGATGATTGTTTTCAGTTTTCAAGAGAAAAGACAAGTTAATACAGAGCTTATGGAAAGCTGGACGCTAGATTATATCAATTAACAGCTTTCAAAAACAAAAGTGAAGTTGAGCTCTAGGATTTGAAATGTCGGTGAACAATTCAATTTCCTAGGCAGTTAACAGTCGCAAGACTTGTTATATTGAGCGCAGCCAGCGGAGGTTAGCAAATTATCCTAAAGTTGACCACGGTCGTTAGTATTGCTAAGCAAGAATATTTAAAAGAATGAGATTTGAATTTTGAATGAATGCAGAATTTTGCTCAACTGCTGTCGATGTCATTCTTTCGTGTACACTCTCTAACTGTCGTGCAGAGCGTAATAATAATGGAAGTTGACAGTGGACATGCCTGTGTTGGTATACTGTATAATTAATTAATATAAGCCTACAATTGCTTGCGAGTTCGCACGCTGACGAGACTTTTTATCAGCAAGTTACTGTGTGAGGAGGTGCACGTGATTCTTCTCTCACAAATACCGTGTTACTTTAGTACTGTGGATGCACGCGAATACTGTGTTATGTCAGTACTGTGGATGCACGCGAATACCGTGTTATGTTAGTACTGTGGATGCACGCGAATACCGTGTTATGTCAGTACTGTGGATGCGCGCGAATACCGTGTTATGTCAGTACTGTGGATGCATGCGAATACCGTGTTATGTCAGTACTGTGGATGCATGCGAATACCGTGTTATGTCAGTACTGTGGATGCATGCGAATACCGTGTTATGTCAGTACTGTGCATATATGCGAATACCGTGTTATGTCAGTACTGTGGATGCACGCGAATACCGTGTTATGTCAGTACTGTGGATGCATGCGAATACCGTGTTATGTCAGTACTGTGCATGCACGCGAATACCGTGTTATGTCAGTACTGTGCATGCACGCGAATACCGTGTTATGTTAGTACTGTGGATGCGCGCGAATACCGTGTTATGTCAGTACTGTGGATGCATGCGAACACCGTGTTATGTCAGTACTATGGATGCATGCGAATACCGTGTTATGTCAGTACTGTGGATGCATGCGAATACCGTGTTATGTCAGTACTGTGCATATATGCGAATACCGTGTTATGTCAGTACTGTGGATGCACGCGAATACCGTGTTATGTCAGTACTGTGCATGCACGCGAATACCGTGTTATGTTAGTACTGTGGATGCATGCGAACACCGTGTTATGTCAGTACTATGGATGCATGCGAATACCGTGTTATGTCAGTACTGTGGATGCATGCGAATACCGTGTTATGTCAGTACTGTGGATGCACGCGAACTATGTACGGTGCTACTATTGTTTCACTATTGCATCTCTAATCCTGTTTCCTGCTAAATGTCAATATTTTATTTCAATATCGTTCCATCATATCATTGATGTTACATCATTTTACGGTCAAAGTTGAAGAATCACCTGCAAGGCCAAAACTTTAAATGTAACAGTCATAAAAAACGAGATTCATTCAATATTTTTCATAGAAATTAAACTGAAACTGCAGATGACTGTTTAAATGTTCTTCCTTCGTTGAAAGTGAAGTGTGTTAGATTAATCTAAGTCCTTGAGATATTGAATTAAAGTCAACCAATGACGAAAGAAAGATTACCAAGCGCTTACTAGGAAGATCAGCTCAACTAAGTTGTTAAGTACGCTGAAATCATTCCAGGTTTTCCTCTGAAATACATTTTTTGTTACAACAAGAATTGCGAGGAAATATTTGGGCTTCTTTAAAATTATTTTCGAGATCCTTCTTTGCGTATTCGTGTGAAAGGTTAACGCATATGATTTAAATAGCATATGTATGAGCAGTCTGAATCTCAAATTCTTTCTCTAAATAACTAGCTGAAACTTTGGGACGAACTAGTCAGAGACGCGTCAGCACTTCCAAATCATGACATACATTACATTACATTACATTACAGTACCCTGTACATTTAAGCGCAGGTACGAGCGAGTCCTGTCGCAGTTACGTTCTTTGCACCAGAGACTTCCCTCACCTTCCCTCCCCTCCAGAGAATGCTTTCCGAGGGATTGTTCCTCGACGTATTTCAGCGTCTAAAAGCTTCTCGTAGGATATGAAGCATTCCTGAGCTTGGTTCGATGGAGGGGAGGACGAGTGGATGCAGATAGCGCCTTCGCTTGTGTGCGTACGTTGTGATATTATAAGAGCTATTCAGTGGTAACTTTAGCTACGCTCTGCTGACTCAGCAACACTTCTGACTAGAAACTGTTGTGGGTCTGGTTTTGTAGTTCATTTTTGCTCTCTCTTTCTTGGGATTAAACCCGACCAACGGCACGAGTATCTACCAACTTTCTATTTTACCGTTAAATTTTTTGTCTCTTTGAAATACTTCTAAGATGAGCTAAAACACTCTCCAAAGGTAGACAGTGGTAAAACTTCTATGTGTAAAAATAGTCAAGAAATCTATCTTATAATTTCAATTACTTATTCTTCATTTGCTTTAGCCTCCCTGATCCAAGTATCCAAAATTAATCGTTCCGAATGACATATAACTAAGATTATCAGGCGTTTCAAGTCCACAGTTTTCACCACCTACTTCCAAAGCAAAATTTATTTCGCTCGAATTGCAGCTCTGCCGGTAGCTTAGCTAATAGAAAGGCTGAAGACTCCCAACGACTCCGAGGCAGTCTCTGGCCGGTCTCTCACGGGCATTAATAGCAGAGTAAGAAGCGCCACTGCGACCCTCTGAGAAGCCAAAACAAGAAGCCTAGCCCAGCGTTTTTGTCTGCAGTTTGAGTAAACTCAAGCCTCGATTATCTAGATCACTGTGCGCTGGTGCTTATTTCCTGTGTTGCGCGTCGGTGCTGTGAGTTGTCCCACTATTGAGTTCTGTTCGCTAACATCCATGTTTGATGTAAGACGATAAAGGCACTGCATTTTTCAGTGTTAGTGAAGAAGCTGAGATGCACTCAACTGTTAATTAGACTAAATACTAGACAATATTTACGAGGTAATGTGGTGTATTATATGTGAACGGGTGCTTGTGTTGACACAACAGCTGTAGCAAAGCTGGCTGCAAATCACTGGTGTTTCCTGTACGCTGATTACAGGTTTGCTCCATCCAGTATCCGTGGAAGTAGTGCAGAACACGCGGTACTTCTCACTGGCATAGCTCAATTTCTTCATCATGAAAACTTTAGTCATGTTCACAACTTTTTTCGTGACATATGTTAGTGTCCTAGTATGAGTTTACTTCATAGTTTTGGGATTGCCGTACTTCCACTCATATTGCGGTTGCCTCCAAGAGCTCCGTTAAAATGTCTAGGAACTGAATATGTTATCACGTGGTAAACTAGTCTTTCAACAGACATTCAAATAATAAAAAATTCTTAGCATTCTTGAAATTTTGTCCAATATATCATAGAAAATTTAGAAAAACATTCGTAAAAGCAAACCTCAAAGAGCGTGAGAGCAAACCTGACCACGTGGGAGCTGTCGGGCAGGTATTGACCCCGCGTGTTGACCCTCCTGGTCCCCAAATTAGCTTTCCCGGCCTTAGGATCTTTTGAGGCCTTTACGAGGTGCCTTGTCGATGCTAAGCAGCAAAATACTTGTGATAATCCTCGCTTGTTGATACGTGAGGTTTCATCACAAGTTCTAGTCGCAATGTGCACTCCAAAATCCAGAGCAAGTTCAGTAAAAAAAATTGAAACTAAATTTCTGTTTTCGGTAACAGACTCAAGTTCTCATTACTATGTTATTAATTAATACTATTACTTTACTTGTCTTAGTGTGTGTTTTCCCATATTTACGAGTGTCTTTCGACTGTGCATCATTAGAATTTGCTTAGAACTCATTATTCCAATGCATTGGCGCTTGTCAAAACTACTGCTTGCTAATTTTATGAGAAATGGCGAGGACATATGTAACTACAGGCATACATCTCTTTTGAATGATTTTTCCTCGAAATAACAACATACCACATACTCTTATTGTAAGGAATCTGTTCATTTTAACTTCATTTACCCAGAGAATCTCGGTTTTCAAAGTTTGCTATCAGGCGCGCTGAAATAACTGACATTATAGAGCTTTACTGCTGCATCCTGGAAGCCGTTTTTGGAAAACCATTTAGCTATGGAACTTCATGGGCTTTTGAGAATACTTAGAAAGTTGTAACACAATCTGAAGAGAAGATTGGTATATGGTCTTTAGCATTGAAGAACATAAGCCAGAGGAAAGGGTTCTCATTCCAAGACGTCAAATGCTTTGCCTCTGAACTGAAGTCAAGATAATTTTTATAAGATAATTTTCGGTCGAAATTCATTCCCGCCTTAAAGGCTTAGCGTGTTGAGGCTCAACTCGATGACTATCTTTGATGAAGAATTTGCGTGGCTCATTTTATACTTAAAATTTCCTTCATAAATTTTCTGAAGAACCTGGAAAACGACGGACAATAACAGCAGGTTATCAGGTGAAAAACAGACGGCGAGGTGCAAGTCCAGTTCATTAATGTTGACTATTATCTGACTTGATTCGTATCTTTATGACTTTTCTCAAAGAATTGGAGAACAAATACGTTAATATTAAAACAGTGGTGCATGTGTTGAGATATTATTTCAATGTTGAGGTTCGCGTGAGAGATTTTTTTTTAGAACATGCCTTAATATCGAGCGTGTGTATTACATTTGTCAATATATTGTTTACAATCGAGCGTTTGTACAACATTTCTTAATACATTGTTTACAGTTTCCTCCCATTAGAAGTGCAATGAGAAAAAACAGATGAATTGTTCCTAGAATTTGAAACTGAAGTCGTACTCCACAACTTGGCTAAAATTGGGCAAGCTTTGAGTTCACATTGAATGTAACACTATCGTTTTCCTCGAGTATTCACGAATGAGTGGTACAGAACTTACTCTCCTACGGCACAGTACTGCATTATTGTTCAGCATTGCACTGAACAACTTCCAAGGAAACTCTTAGAGAACAGTTTCTCTTGCTTGGGAAGAACAGGAAGCAATTCTGTTGCCGCCATACGGAGTTGTAATAAGCCGGTCAGGCAGCCGCAATGCCTGGTGTACATCTTGCGTCGGCCGATGGCGAGTATTGGCCTGTTTTTGGTCTTGCATGCATGACGATCGGTAACTCGTAGCTCGTTTACCAGGGTTCTCTAGCCATGGTTTACAGCAGTGGTTGCCAACCTTTACCGGGTCTGCTGACCTATGACGACCAATTTTGGAACTAATAATCGATCCATGCTCCCATTCCTTCAAATAACTATGTGTTCCTTTGTACTTCAAAACCTCGTTTATAATGGAACGCTATTCCGTAAACACAAACACACAAATGTATGTATCAGGTGAATTTATAAATAATTAAAATTGAGGTCGCGACTCCGTTTGGGGTCGCGACCCACAGGTTGGGAAACACTGGTTTACAGACTGGTCTGAGCAACGCCTGCAATACATAAACTGAAGAAATTGAGAAAGTTTTAGCGAGGGTTTCGAAGTGAGTTGTTCTGTCGGACTTCAGTAAGCACGAGTTTAGAGTTGGGGACAATGGTGTTCCAGAAGCGACAAGTACAGGGTACTACGATCTGCTCATTGAAAACCACGCTATATTTGATAAAAAGGAGCCCAATTTTACATTTTAGTTGGTGACTGTAACGTAACAAAGAAAGGAATCAAGAAAATAAAATTTGAGAGAAAAGAAACGAGAACACATAGTACTGTTTCCGCCGGTTCTAAGCAGAAACTTTTGTTAAACCTTTAACGATACACATTTATGACTTTATGTTGAATGCAAGTGAAGATCAAATGCAAAATTCGTGCACAAAAAGTAATAATTTAATTAGTGTTCATGAAGGAATGCAAGATTGACGCTCGTTTCCAAACATGTTTCTCCGACTTAACACGTTTCCTGCGACTGCCTAGCCGGTGCAAATCTTTACTTTGTACATATAGTCACTAAAAGACTTCGAAACAGTTACAGAACCTAACCTAAGTGACCCACCAGTGGGTCACTTCGCAGGAAATGTGTTGATTCTGACTGCCGTTTTCGTATAGAAAGAGTGTGATTTTAGATTACTCGTAATGCACTACATTCTTCTTCACGATGAAAGAATAGAACACATTCATGTATTATAAAATACACGGGGAAAACGTTTATTAAGATTTCTAGAGGTGTTAGCGATGAATTTCCTACCAACAAATTTTAACGAAAATAATATATTCTGGGATTTTTCGTCTAGATCAGGAAGATAACCGCTTAGCGGTGACGTCACGAGTATTATACTACAAAAAAGTGACTTCCCAGTTATATGGATTCAAAAATTTAACTTTACAAGAAACCAGAACAGTGCATTATGTCCAGTAAATCATGGGAGCTTTGTTCTCCTCGGGGATACGTTCAATTTCTGAACCCACTTTAGAGAAGCAGGGCGAACAGCTCGTGTTTTCATCAGTGTATTTTTTTGGGAAATTAATGCTTCTGAGTAGAGTATTAGCAACCTTCAGCGTACTCAGCAACCACCGTTGCAAGAAACTGTTGTGGAATTAGTTGTGGAGCTAAGTAGTCCTTATCTTCTCTTTGGGTTCTACTCTTTCTATCTCGTAGGTAGGCCAGCGTTCCATGTTATCGGTTTTCTGCGTGAGCGGTTTCGGTACTTCATCTATTTTATTCTTCAATTTTAGATCTTGTTAAGATTTTTCCAGTGACTGCTGAAACTCTACAAGTGAAGCTGTTGGCTCAGCCTGTAAAATAACAATTGAAATGCACTGAAATGCAGCACTCAGCCTGTAATTGCACTGAAATTTATCATCCGTGTTGTATCACTCGAAAAATTACAAATACAGGGTGTCTCAAAAAAATGTACTCACCCTTTAACCGTTGCTAACATGCTGTCTTCTTTGTGTTGCAGGTGTGAGGTTCGAACCTTTCCGAACATGATTCTTTAATCACATTTAATCATGTTCGCAAAAGTTCGAACCTCACACCTGCAACACAAAGAAGACAGCATGTTAGCAACGGTTAAAGGGTGAGTATATTTTTTTGAGACACCCTGTAGTACACTAGCGGTGCTTTGTGTTTTGAGTGTTCTGGTTCTAGCCCAATGCCGTGAGTCGAGGAGGGCTGCTTATTGCTCAGAACGCTAAGGGTTTGAAGGCTTCAGTTCCGTCGGTCGATCGCTGTGTCGCCATACCTACATTTTTGTTCGCTGTCGCCAGGAAGAAAACGGTGTAATTTTTGCACGGAGATTCATTTCTGTTACGTGGAAATGTTTTCTTGCAGAGAGATATTTGTGTTATAGGGGAATTTAGGGGAGCGGTTTCTACCTTGAATTTTATCGAGAAATTTCCCTGTGCAGAAATACATTCACGATGTCCTCTTCCTCTGTTCATGCTCAATTGTATAACGACAAACATGTTGGTATTGTTTTTTGGAATTTGCAGAATCGTTTTGATTGGAGCTTTTTCTTCAATATTTTCTTGTGTTCAATTCCAGCGTGGTACTGTCAAGCGAAAACTTTACGTAGAATTATTGCGCTAGAAATCCTTTCGTAGAATCATTCTACGAGAAATTCGTGCGTACAGTCGTCTTTCCAAGATTCCTTGCCTGGAAAGTGTCGTTCAAGAAATACTTGCGTGCAATTTCGTTGCAGAAAGTTTCACCTTGAGTTTTCTCTTAGAAAAATCTCATCTTGAAGATTATTGACGAAAAATATCGGATGAGAAGCTCAAGTTTTAAATTATCATTGCAGATAATTTATACAAATATTATCTTTTATGTCTTATGTATTGATGTTTATGAGAATTTTCATGGTTGATTAATTACCATGCACGTTTTCCGTGAAGATTTTGCCATTTTCCTTGGCGTGCAGTTTGATAATGTATTTGTAACCAGAATTAAAGGCTGACTGAGGTTGAACATCGACTTCCGCCTCACTATAACGTCATTTGAATCCCACCTCTGGTCGGGCTCGTGATTGCGAGACGATCTTTTCTATGATAAATGACACTGCTTTTTTGGATTTATAATAAATGTTATGATTTTCGTTGTATTTATAAACGAATTAGATGCAATAATCAATATTTTACATATGCAACGATTTAAAAATGACATGTAAACGTGCATCTGATTTAAAATTTCACAATTCAGGTGTTGTATAAAGACGCAAGAAAAATAGACGCAATGTGCCTTGCTTCTTTGCATCACTCCTTGCACAGCATTCCAGTTCAACAATTTTCACCTGTACGATTCAAAAATCCCACGTGATATTTGAAAATTAGTATGGAATGTAGAAAGTTTAACTAGATCTGCCGTGCGGTGGTGGTGGTGGTGGTGGTGGCATCTGGGGTTGACGGTGTTCAGGTGTTCAGAAATGTGTAGCTTCTAGCGATTAAACCTGCGTATAAAAAGGGGAGAGAAAACTGTTAGACAATGCTGCTGGTACTTTTGATACTGGTTGACAATACTATTTGTACTGTTAAGGCAGTACTTGGAGACAATATTGTCAGGCAAGACTGTTGAATCGAAGTGTCTAACCGTAATGTTAGGCAATGGCTATTGTTAGGCAATGGCTATTGTCTTTGTCTAACAGTACTGTTAGACAATACTGTTAGAAATTGGTGTTAGGTAAAACCTTACTATTTGATAAGGCAGCACTGTTAAACAAGACAGTCTATGTTTGACTCAATCATAGACTGTACAAGAGGAGATTTTCATGATCATATTTTATTTAAGAACTTATTTAAAAATTACATGAACTTGACTTAAATTGAGAGATTATTCTACAAATTAGCAGTACGTTAAATTTCTCACTCATGCATCATTGTTTAATTTATAAATAGAAATTCGAAGTTTTCTAAGTGTTTTTATGAGACAGTAAGCTGTTGATGTCTCTCCTCATCGTCAGTACTTGTGGAAGTTACGCCCTTGAGGCTTATGAAGTACCTCCTCTTTTAATACTAATTAGAATTTATGGTTCAGGTTAGAATTTATGGTTCAGGTTAGAATTTATGGTTCAGGTTAGAATTTGTGGTTCAGGTTAGAATTTGTGGTTCAGGTTAGAATTTATGGTTCAGGTTAGAATTTGTGGTTCAGGTTAGAATTTGTGGTTCAGGTTAGAATTTGTGGTTCAGGTTAGAATTTGTGGTTCAGGTTAGAATTTGTGGTTCAGGTTAAAATTTTTGGTTCAGGTTAGAATTTATGGTTCAGGTTAGAATTTATGGTTCAGGTTAGAATTTGTGGTCCAGGTTAGAATTTATGGTTCAGGTTAGAATTTATGGTTCAGGTTAGAATTTTTGGTTCAGGTTAGAATCTATGGTTCAGGTTAAAATTTATGGTTCAGGTTAAAATTTATGGTTCAGGTTAAAATTTATGGTTCAAGTTAGAATTTATGGTTCAGGTTAGAATTTATGGTTCAGGTTAGAATTTATGGTTCAGGTTAGAATTTATGGTTCAGGTTAGAATTTATGGTTCAAGTTTTTGTTAGCGAGGCGTTATCGTTCTTTTTCTCTTATTTAGTCTCTCGTGCAAGCGTGGCTGACTCATTTCCCTTCATCTCATTCGCTTTTGATTCTAAATCTAATTTCAGGTTCACTTGAATATAGTAGATTAAAATCTGAAACGAATCATCCATCCATGCTCGGTGCTACATCAATGTGGTACATTGATCGTTCATAGTGACTGCACCAGATCTCACTACACAGTCAGCTACCTTCATGTCCAACGATTGAGTCCATCTCACTCTGAGATCTAGACGCAAATGCGTTGTGTTCATTAGTACGCTCTTTCCTGATAAGTGGACAAAATGAGGGTCGTTGGTCCAGTGTTTGCGTTTTCTTAAAAATGCTCGCTGTGTTGAGTACACACAAAATGTTCCTGGAGTTTTGACAGGCACCATACATGTAAAATCATGAATTTCTGTCGCATGCGGTCACTGAGTTAACGCCAGTGAATGCTTTTTAATGTGTTTGAATGTCTCCATTATTTAGCTTCTTAATGTCTATTTTATTCTGCCTTCTTAGCTCTAGGGAAATTAGTCGGCGGCGCTCGTAGCTCGGATGTCGGAGTCCTGGAATCATATTCAGTGTTTTTTGTTGGAATTTTACTACGTGTTTTCCAGGTACAGTACTATTGTGATAGGAATTGATTTGCTTATTTGAAATAAGTTGGTGCATTATAAAATGTTCGGGGCTTGAGTATCTTCATATTTTGTTCATAGTTCCCAGCAAATATCTTGAATTCTGGAACAATTATTTCATGTTAAAGCCAAGTACACTATGTTCGACACGATTTCTTTGAGTAGTAGCACTGTGACTCAACTTCGCTGCTTTCCCTTTCACTTTGTAACTTGAAAATCGCTCCAAAACAATGTCGAGAAATTGTTCATTCATATGTATGAAATAGCATGGGCAGTATATTTAATTTGTATCAATCGACTTACCGACGATTACCTTAGGATAATAAATTATTCTTATTTGTAAGTGAAAGCTCTGTTATCGAATTTATTATTTAGAATGATAGTTGTACTGATACTGATAGTATGAAAATTATTGAAGCAATTTTGAAAACATTCCTGCTTGTGACTACGTGATTTAGATCAATGACCTATCTTTAGTTCCAGTAGTTCCTATATCGTTGCTCATTTTTCCGCCCACTCGTTGCTCACACTTGAAGCAAAAAATCAAAGAATAGAATAGAATAGAATGAGGCTATAGGAAAGAACCTTCAGGCCCATTCTTGGGTCGGATAATTACTTCGATAATTATTCGGTTGTTTACCCAAGTCCCATGCCGTACTCGTATTTCTAGCCGCGTCAACCATGTCGGCAGCGGGTTTCGAACCCGGGTCTTCCCGCTCGCAAGCAGATTCGCTCACCAGTCGACCAAGCTGGTCGACCAAGCTGGTGATAGAGTCTGGATGATGCTGTTATTGACATCTTGTCTTTGAGTAGCACCTCTAGCTATCGTCGTGTTCACATCGCGCAAAGTTAACTTTTCTTATTGTGAACCTTACGGCTGGTAACGGTACGTACCAAGAGTTACCGTCAGAACACAAGGAGCTAAAAATAAGTAGTTGAGTTTGCGCCAGCTGGTCCAAACCTCTACATGACCCCGCCGTCCAAGCTTCTTTGGGAAATGTGGACCGGGCAACACACGCTGAAGTATAGTCATTTTTTTTGAGGGCCACTCCGCAAATTGCCAAAACTGCTCCCAGTTAACCTGTCCCTCGGGCTACGCTGCAGTCGCTGCGGTGTTAGCTAACTGAACATTGTAATTGGCCCTGACAGTGCAGAACCTCAAGTAATACGTCACGAGTGAATACTCTGTCAAGTTCTTGGTGTTTAACGTCGATAAAAGGGCTGAATATATTTAGTGTTGCTTAGTAACCAGACATGTAAAAATCACCAAATACATGGTAATTTTGACATCATGTTTCTGATGCTTATGTAGAGCAAGCTTGCCATATTGCTGGCAAAAGCAGAGTTAATTTACGAGCTATTTTTCTCAACTTGTACTGACAGATCCAGTGCTCCCAAGACTTAGTCATGAACCTGTCACTGGCTCAAATGCCTTGTTGTATGTACGTCAGTGTTTTCTTGTTTTAGTACTTACATGCATTACATTTAATAGGCTGCAAAATATTATCGGTTTACCTTATTTCGAAGATAGGATTTCGAGACTCGCTTGATATAACTATTAGTCTTTAATTGAATACTTAAACTTATACCTCGTAATTGAATACCTCGTATTGTATCATAGTTACGCTGCCGTATTCCTCACTCGTACGAGCAGCTGCGAGGCTCTCTGATGGACCTCATTTGGACTTCCGATGACGGCTATTTTTAGCGGTCCTCGCAAAGGGAACAAATTATCGGGATGACGGAACAAGTCTTCCTTGATCCATCTCGAACTGCTCACCGTCGCGGTTTTTGCCTGTTCTCCCATTTTTTTCATGCACATGCACATCAGGGTATGTTGGTCTACAGTCTACACGGACTGTGGTGCAAGATACAAGATGAGGAACACACAGAGTACTGTGCCACTTTTAGCTTGATTGTTTACACTTATAACTTTTGTATCATATCAATAACACTAGAAATATACAGAAGCTGAAGTAATGTGTAAGATTTGACTGGTCATTGACTCGTCTGAACCCATGTGGAATTGCAACAATTATGTTTTTACGTGCCGCATACTTTAGTTGGATGCATTTTAATTTCTAATTTTTATTTTTCTATATCGAGTAAACGATCGGAATGTGTTACTTGAACACAAGAAGGTGTTGACGAATCGTATGTTAGTATTGTGAGTGACATGACTAAGCTTAAGTTGACATGTGTAATCAAAAGTTAATGTGTGACACTCACGGATTTGTCCTCTATGAGAGGTGACGTTACGTCTCGTGTCGCATGCTTGCAATGGCTTGTCTCATTTGAAATCTTTATTACATACTCGTGTTGACTTGTAACACACTCGTGTTGACTTGTAACATACTCGTGTTGACTTGTAACACACTCGTGTTGACTTGTAACATACTCGTGTTGACTTGTAACACACTCGTGTTGACTTGTAACACACTCGTGTTGACTTGTAACATACTCGTGTTGACTTGCAACATACTCGTGTTGACTTGTAACACACTCGTGTTGACTTGTAACATACTCGTGTTGACTTGCAACACACTCGTGTTGACTTGTAACATACTCGTGTTGACTTGTAACACACTCGTGATGACTTGTAACACACTCGTGATGACTTGTAACACACTCGTGTTGACACATCACACACTCGCGTTGACACATCACACACTCGCGTTGACACATCACACAGTCGTGTTGACACATCACACAGTCGTGTTGGCACATCACACAGTCGTGTTGACACATCACACAGTCGTGTTGACACATCACACACTCGCGTTGACACATCACACAGTCGTGTTGACACATCACACAGTCGTGTTGACACATCACACACTCGTGTTGACATTGCCTCCTTTTTGTCTCGCGTTCTCGTTCTCACGCTCATATATTCAAAGATTTAACAGACGCTGTATAATTTTAGACTTATCTCATAATTGTTCCAAACTAATTCTTCCTCATACCAAGATTTGCTGTAGCCGAGATCTGTTGTCATCGAGTAATACTGTCGAGTAATTCTGTTACCTAGTAATGTTGTCAATGCTGTCACCTAGAAATGTTGTCAATGCTGTCACCTAGTAATGTTGTCAATGCTGTCACCTAGTAATGTTGTCAATGCTGTCACCTAGTAATCTTGTCAATGCTGTCACCTAGTAATGCTTGTGTCGGCCAGTAATTCTGCTACCAAGGATTGCTGTCATCTCCCTTGGATTGTCACAAAGCAATGTCACTAAGAATTACTATAGCTTGTCAATTGCCAATAAACGTTACCGTTTGCAAAGTACGGGCACCGGCTTATTGCTATGTGGTCACTTGCACAGTAACGTCAATTTCCATAAAATTGCTAACTTCTGTCACTTGTCGAGTAGTGTCGCTTTCTGAACAGTTTTGACCAAAATATCTTGCCAACTAGTTTTGTATACACTAAACAAGGTTGTCACATGCTTCAAGTATCGCTGCTAACTAGTCCGCATTTAGTGCTACTGTTATCGATTGTATTCTGCAATTTCTAGAACTTTTCGAGTTGCAGGTTCCTTTTCTCGATAACAAAACACAATTTCTGAAGTATTTTTCCCTCCCAATTGTTAGGAAGTTGTATTCACCACAACAGCTGAGGAAAAGTTCAACTATTTACTTTTACGTTGCGTCTTAGCTTCTGCTCCTCGAAGTCCCGCCAGCACGCTACCAGTTTCTGGATGATACTTCAGCTATAGTTTTAGACTCGTCGTCTTGCCTGAGCAGGACATCATTTTAACGCTTGTGTCTCAGGCATGTTCGTGTCAGGCTACAGCGAAAACTTTTCACTTCAGTAACCAAATTTGCTGGCTTCTGAACTGTTGTGCCAGCTTCATTTTGTACCCTAATTCTGCGCCTCAACCCGCGCATAAGATCCGGTAATTCTGCCTTTCCACACGAGAATAAGTTCAGGTAATTCTGCTCCTCAACCCGCACATAAGATCCGATGATAAAAATTTCGGTCTGGTTATACGATTTTGATAGCAAGTAGAAACTTTTCAGATTTAACTGAGCAAATATTGAAACCACGTCATTTTTTCTGCATAAAAGAATTGTGATAATTTTATTGAAATTGCCATCACCTCCCAAAACATTTTAGAGTGTTCCCTCTGCAAGTTTTATACTCAACAAGCATTGTCACAGAACTGGCTTTGGTTTTTTTCAAGTCTTGACACACCCTCATAACCATAATGGTATACATACTTCTTTCAAACCTGTCAAGTATCGTTGCAATTCTTGAGTTTGACATGTGTTATGTGATCCGTACCACATTGATCATTTAGACGCACCTCGGCAAGAGCATGTGACTGCGTCATTTCGCTTATTAAATTACGCCTGCCAGACTGGCCAAGTTCGATATTTCTTAGTGCCAATAAAAAACCATCGTCTGGTCTGAGGCCGCGGCTCCTCTTCGGCCACCACATCTCTGGACTCAACAACAGAGAGAAAACGTCAGTTGCTGGTCCAGCTTAATGAGCTTTCTTGATGATGAGCTGTGTATAATTTTTATGATACATTTGGAGGTCGTGTTTACGAGTACGTGCTGGTTTATGGGGCAATGTGTATGCGTTAATATCACATGCAAGGACTTAAGTTAAAAATTATATGACACCCACGCAATTAGCTGCCGCTGTTAAGGCAATCTCAGGTCGAAGCCAGCTCAACATTCGCATAATTGACAATTAAATTTGAATCGATCCCACCGCACATTGATTGAAGTTGATAGCTCAGAATCCTTACTTAACATAAACGGATTTCCAAGCCCACGAGTGGTGTAAGATTTGTTGAATTCTGGATGCGTAAAAATTATAAGTCCTTGAATCGTGAAATGAAATCAGAAAGTTTTAAATTGTGTACATATTCAGTTAGGACAAAATTTTAAGGTACCACAATTTTGTCAGGTCGGAGTTTCAATGTATTTCTTGCTGTGAAAAACTGAAAATCGACGAAAATTGACGAAGATTGAATCCTGAATTCGTCATGGACTCTGTGATCCCGTCATTGGTCCACCTAGTTTGGAGGGAATACTTTAATTACTTTTTCAGCCTTAATTATCTCTGTCAAATATTTTGTCAAGTAATGCGAATAACCACTAGTAAAGTATAGTGTGCATATGCATTTGAATACTGTGATCCGAGATCAGTTGCGGCAATAATGAAAGTAATTCAGCTCTGTAACTTATTATAAACAAGAAGGAAAATCTTATAAAAACGTTTATGCTAGATTAGTATGAACAGAATTCCTTTATCTCAGTAATTATTTTGTTAATAAAGTTAATACTCGTGTCACAAATATTTAGAGAAGGGTTAAAAATGGCAGATAGCGTCATAAAATATTTAAGGTCGTCTAACCCAGCTAATTCAATTGAGTTTCGTTTCATCTGTACACGTCGCTTTGTTACTGTAATAATTTTTTACGATTGTTCCAAGTATCGCTTGATGTCCATCCTTAGAAATTCTCTTCTATTGTAGGGGAAAACGGAAAGGACTGTGTCACAGAGTAAGATCGCTCAAATTGCAATGCAGTCAGTTTCGAAGTCGATTAAAGAATATTGAGAGTTCGGCTACGTAATTGAGCGCCACAGAACACGTTCTGTTGGAACGTCTACATAACGAGAAGGAGTAAAGAAGCCCAACAAAGTCCATGTTTCGATGAGAAAATCAGTTGGAGCTTGACCTATTCGTAAATCAGTTCGGTTAATGAAAAACAAAACGAGAAACTCGTGCCTCAGGGGCTGCAAAAAATGCCGGGGCGTTTAGATGAGAACAAGACTTGTAGGATCTCAAGACAGATATCTGCCATGTGAAAACGTGTTGTGAGTGACAACTGGAAGTCTCTATTCACTTATTCTCTTTATCTTTGAGCAAGCCATCATAAAAATGAAGTAACATTATATGAGTAATCTCATTCTGTTCCATTAAGGTTTGGAAAAAAGTAAAGTTGTCTGCTCAATTATGGTTTGGGCCAGAAGTAATGTTACGTGTTCGATTAACATCCATTTTAATTTCATAAAGTTAAAAATAAAATGGCATTAACTTTTTATGGTGATGAAGATATTCACGGGCTATGCATCGTCAAATTTCCGATTTTTATCACCTGTCAAGAATTATCTCCGTACTAGCCGAACTTAAACCCATGGATTTCTTTCTGTTGGGTATTTTGGTGCCGTTCACTTAAAGCCTGCATTTGTCTTCAAAAATGTTTAATTTCAGAGCGTCTTTTATTGGGAGAATAGGATGTATGTGACTTGAGTAAACGCAAAATACTGGAAATTGGATGTTAAACATCAGAGTAACATTCATTATGTTCATGTTATGATGCAGTATTTTCTAAAATAATTGTCAGAATCTTTGACGTTATTTCTTTGTGGCCTGTAATTTTGACGCAGGGATAATTTCTCATCATGAAGTTGATCCACTCAAAAGAGCTGAAAATTAAAACCATTCCGGGATGACGTGACAAAATTTGAACAAATCATTTAATGGTGACTATTTTATTCAACTTCTTTTTTTCCGCTGGGTTTTAAACTCCTTATGATGATTATGTCAGCGAGGCGCTCAAATGATGGTTAGTGAAATAGATAATGATGGCTAGTCAAATAGATAATGATGGCTAGTCAAATAGATAATGATGGCTAGTCAAATAGATAATGATGGCTAGTCAAATAGATAATGATGGCTAGTCAAATAGATAATGATGGCTAGTTAAATAGATAATGATACCTAGTGAAATAGATAATGATGGTTAGTGAAATAGATAATGATGGTTAGTGAAATAGATAATGATGGCTAGTGAAATAGATAATGATGGCTAGTGAAATAGATAATGATGGCTAGTCAAATAGATAATGATGGCTAGTCAAATAGATAATGATGGCTAGTTAAATAGATAATGATGGCTAGTGAAATAGATAATGATGGTTAGTGAAATAGATAATGATGGTTAGTGAAATAGATAATGATGGCTAGTGAAATAGATAATGATGGCTAGTGAAATAGATAATGATGGCTAGTGAAATAGATAATGATGGCTAGTTAAATAGATAATGGTGGCTAGTGAAATAGATAATGGTGGCTGGTGAAATAGACCTCAGGTAAAATAACCAAGCCGCATTATTTGTTGAACGTTCAAGTGTTTGTATAAATTCTTTTTGAATACGTTGGATTTTGCACCCAATTAATGTAGCTTCATGTGTCTTTTATCTGCAGACTTTTAGGATACATTCCTCGGGCACTTGCATAAGTTCATTGAACAGGTTTCACTGCACAATGATGAACAACGCGTAAACTTGACATGATAAGATAATAATAATAAACAAGATAATAAGCTTCGATGGTGCTGTTTAGATGCCTTTGGCGGGGACTTGCTATTTTTTCGTATATTTCAGTTCAGTGTACTTATTTTCTCAAGATGTATTCTGCTGGGGAAATATTCTTCCCTGCTCACGGTTCGTCCTCTTCATATTTCAAGTCGACTGACGCCCTTCTTCATGCATAATGGCTTCCATTTCTCACTGGCTGCGCAAGTGCTCCGCATCCGCCGCTGATTCTTGATATCTCGCGGCTTCCAAGGTTTTGTGTTAACGACCTCGCACCAGCGTAGTTCACATTGGGTGTTTTTCCCTTTCTTCTTTTTGCCGAGGTCTTGACGTCCTAGTGTAATTTGTCAGGCAGATCCTGATCTCTACATGTGATTAATAGTTTCTTCGAAACTCTGCCTTCTTAGGTTTTCCCTCAATAGCTCCTGACTTCCACCCTTCGCTGGTTTTCGTGCTCTTCAGGACTGAAAGCTTTACTAGCTCCAGATTCGACACGAAGCTTCTAAACTCGAAACTGCTGTGTCTCTATTTTACTCGACGTATCAAACTTTAAATTGTCGCTTCTGCACTTACGTTCACTGGTTCTGGTTTGACTGGTTCCTGTTGTGTGTTCACTGGTTCCTGTTGTGTGTTCACTGGTTCCTGTTGTGTGTTCACTGGTTCCTGTTGTGTGTTCACTGGTTTCTGTTGTGTGCTCACTGGTTCCTGTTGTGTGCTCACTGGTTCCTGTTGTGTGTTCACTGGTTCCTGTTGTGTGTTCACTGGTTTCTGTTGTGTGTTCACTGGTTTCTGTTGTGTGTTCACTGGTTCCTGTTGTGTGCTCACTGGTTCCTGTTGTGGTTTCGCTGGTTCCTGTTGTGTGCTCACTGGTTCCTGTTGTGTGCTCACTGGTTCTTGTTCTTTGTTCACTGGTTCCTGTTGTGTGTTTACTGGTTTCTGTTGTGTGTTCACTGGTTCTTGTTCTTTGTTCACTGGTTCCTGTTCTGTGTTCACTGGTCCTGGTTCTATTCTCACTGGTCCTGACCTTCAGTTCAATGGTTGTAGAATTAAGGTCACAATCCCCATGATAGAAGTCATTAGTTATGCTATTTAGGCAAACTTTATTTTCCAAAATTCAAACTTCAGGTCTAGATTGCCGTTCACAGTTTCTGAGCTGCTACCAATTCTCTGTTTATTGTGTCAGGTGATCATGCTGTGCTCCGTTACACTCACTCGATATCAGTGAAGAACGTAGCCGAACGACGATACTTTGCGTTAGATACTTCACGTGGCCACTGTAACACTTGTCCTCACTCGCACACCTTAGCTCTTAACACGTTTCCTGCGATTGCCTAGCCATAGTCCCTAGAAAGCTTTGAAAAAATTACAGAACCTAACCAGAACTTAAGTGTGTTAAGGAAGTAGAGGAATGCATAGTGAACACATCCGCTGAGCTCGTCTCGGAAGTGTGAGTGCTGAATATTTTTACATCGTAAGTACGAGTGTACGTTACTGCATTGCAGTGCAAGGAGAGCTTCTCATGTACGCTCTTTTCTAGATTTTACGCGATGTCAGGCTTTATTAAGGCTTAGTCAACAATTAAAAATACTCATAGAAACAGTTTTTCAATTAATAATGATGAAGAATGCCAATTTGAAAATAAACAAGCTGTAACATTCGGGAGTCGCTAGACTAGTACCAATTTTTGCCGAGGTTTCCTTTGCACTGTTTTAGCTCCTTTTATTCTTTCTAGCGGAAATACGTGAATATTAGGTTTTAAAAATATATGACCTTTAGAACGAATCGCTATGGCTTTAGAAATTTCTAACCGTCTTCCGGCTTTTAACTCCCAGTGTTTTGTTTGTCCATTTTTACTTTGCATCTACAGGGTGCAGCAACATATCTAACTTTTTTGAAACCAAGCGCTTTGAAAAAATAAAAACATGTTGTCGCACCCTGTACATGTGCATCTGTTTGTTAGGAGCACGAGTGATGTTTTGCTTCTGGGAGAGAACGTTCTTCTGACACTTCTCGTTCTGTGAGTACGTGAGAGGAGAGATATTGAGGCTGCTCCCAAAGTTCCCTGACGAATGTGGTGTCTTTCATCACGGAGCGTTCATCACGATAATGTTGCCTTTCCGGCTTACTAAAAGCCAAGTTCGGCCCAGGATATATTTGGTATTTGTTCAGCTCATTTCCTATGCAGCAAGTAATGGTAGGGCAGCGGACGCAATCCGCCTTACGCATTTATCATGGAATAAGATACTTTTTTTCTTTTGGCTGGATGGATTTGGTCAACTTTCATTGCGGTATTTAACTTTATTTCTGTATTTCTATGCATTTAGAAACGGAAAAATATTTCATGTTCGGCATTAAATAATACTCAAGATTTGAGTTCAAGGAATGTAACGAGACTAGAAATATGTTTTCAAATTTTTTTCTTTGCTCTGGATATCCGTTATGGAACTCTTTGACCTTCTTCAGCTTTGAAAGTATGTTCAGCAAGTGCTACCCTCTTCATTTTTGGCGGTCGATTACGGTCCTCGTTGGCGTTGATTTACACGCAGTTTCCGGCGAGCTGCCAGCACCGAACACAACACCAGATGAGCAACGAGTCTCGTTTGCTGGGGATCACCAACAACTCACAAATTCAGAGCTGTCCTGAGGCGATCAGCGGCCATTTTTATGGAGGATCTTCTTCTCTAAATGAGCCCCGCAAATGGTCTTGTGATGACCGCCCAGATGAATTTAGGTTAAGATCTCACATCGTTGTGCGATCGCCAAGTCTTCCAAGATGTACGAACTGGCTGGATTGGAACCGATGCTTTGCCAGTTTGTTCCAGTTCGATGGCTTTCATGGGATGCAGCATTTCTTTACTGGGAGGATGCTAGTATCGTTGAGGCTTGAGTCTCTATTATGCTTGTGCGTAACTGAGCCTTGCAGGTTTAGGGTTCTCATTTCTTTCTCGTAAAATTCAATCGGCAACTGGTTAAGAGAAATTACTCTTCATTTCGTTCGTATTATATTTTCTTTTTAATTTATTGTAGGATGATAGATAATGTGATCTCAGTTTGTTCTTAAACCGGCAGCATTTTAATGACATTCACTTAAATCGTTTCTAATCCTTTCAATGAAAAGGCATTTCTAATTCTTGGAGCTTGTAACCCTAGCATAGCTCTACGCTTTTCTTTCTGTTTGCTACTTCACTAATTATGTTTTTAAACACATCAACAATTAAATTATTGCATTTGCACTAGATCTATGTACTTGGAGTTCACGGTTTGCCCACTGCAGGAGGTACGCTTTGTTTATTATTCGCCCCTCGCAGCCCACTACAACGCAAGCATTCACTCAGCCGAACTTATCTACACGTCTTGGTGTCGATTTTACTTGCGAAAAAGGACTGACTCTGAGTGATTCATTTTAATAGAAAGAGTTGAACAGTCTACACATCCTACATTTACACACCGGTTACGAAAATTTCTCTAGCTCTGCAAATTTGAAAAAATATATATTTTCCTAATACATGAGAAAGAAGTTATTCAGAATTTTGTAGTTATTTATTTGTATCCTCAAAAAAAAGTCGTTACTCCCATATAGCGTGTTCGTATGGAGAGTAATTTTACTGTCCTTGAAAGAAGAATAATTCAGAATATGGCAGTACATGTTATCTTGTTATGCTCACTGAGCATGCCACGTTTTGTGGGGCGTGTCACCACGCTTTGTTGCCTCTGTCTTGCAGGCAACCGCCGCCTGTGCTTTGTTGCCTCTGTCTTGCAGGCAACCGCCGCCTGTGCATTGTGCTTGCAAATAATTCAGACGCTCTGAGAACGAGGCTGTCGTGCCAGCGGGGTAATGGACGTGGCGATAGAGCTATTGTCCCTCCACAAAAGCTTCGTATTTATTGAGGTGTTCACACAGGAACTCCATCGCTGATTTTTCCGCTAAACTAAGACTTTGCACTCTTAGACGATACCTTTTGTTGTGGGTGAATTCTTTCGAGCCGTCGGAACTCGTGGGAAATTTTGACCACTCGTAAGTGTTCATTCAACACACTAACAAAGATTTTCCTGAAATTAAAGAATAGTCATTTTCTGCTTTGTGCGTGGAGCGATGTATTGAGCCAGAAAAATTCACTAGAACTGTACGCACACGAGTTGAGAATTATGAAGATGATGTACAATCCTTGTTTGTGACTCCCTTTTTGGTATTATTGGTCACATCAATGTATTCTTCGCTACGTGTTAAAGCCTCTGCTTTTATGTTTATTCTTTTTTTTTTAATTAGGGCATGAATTTGAAATAAAACAACAGGAGCTGTTGAGTGTAATGACTGTTGATTACTGTGACTATTAACTGGAATGACAGGTTGACTGGGATGACTGTTGACTGCTATGACTGTTGACGGGTATGGCTGTAGACTGGTTTGACTGTAGACTGGTATGACTGTAGACTAGTATGACTGTTGACTGGTATGACTGTTGACTGGTATGACTGTTGACTGGTATGACTGTTGACTGGTATGGCTGTTGACTGGTTTGACTGTAGACTGGTATGACTGTAGACTAGTATGACTGTTGACTGCTATGACTGTTGACTGCTATGACTGTTGACTGCTATGACTGTTGACTGGTATGACTGTTGACTGCTATGACTGTTGAGGGGTATGGCTGTAGACTGGTTTGACTGTAGACTGGTATGACTGTAGACTAGTATGACTGTTGACTGGTATGACTGTTGACTGGTATGACTGTTGACTGGTATGACTGTTGACTGGTTTGACTGTAGACTGGTATGACTGTAGACTGCTATGACTGTTCACTGCTATGACTGTTGACTGGTATGACTGTTGACTGGTATGACTGTTGACTGGTATGACTGTTGACTGGTATGACTGTTGACTGCTATGACTGTTGACTGCTATGACTGTTGACTGGTATGACTGTTGACTGGTATGACTGTTGACTGCTATGACTGTTTACGACTGCTGACATTCACGAAGTTGAGGCCTGTGTGTGGTGAGACGACAGTCATTGTAAGTCATATGAATATAAAGAGACGAGTGGGCAATTTGTACGCAAGTCAAGTGGCTAATCAAGTTTTGAAGAATGACCAAGAAAATAAAAACAATGACCATGCTATTAACTTTTCAGTGTTTCCTTCAGACAGTGCGAGCATTGTGTTGGTAAGTGTTGAATTCTGATGCTATTTTTTTCCACTGTTCTTTCTTAATAATTTTTTCCGATGGTTCATTTTAATGTTCAGCTGTTCTTGACAGCTAACGTGGATTTTTGAGGTGATTTTTCTTCACCTGCGATATTTTATTGCTTATTGTAACACTCGTTTATGGTACACCAGAAGACTCTTTTTTTTCATTATAGATGAACCGACTTATCCATCACTAACGATTTGCACTCTTTGAAAATATGCTAGTTTATACGTTAATTTGTAAACAAGAGAGTGAAACACCGAAAATATTAAATGATGAATACGTAACATAGTAATTGATTTGCATTTTTTGCTTTACTTCTATTAGTACGCTATAAAAAGGCCTTACGTGCGAAACATACCGTTTTGATCCACTGCAAAAAATAAAACTACTTTATCCAATAAATCTTTGTACCTGAAGTTCTGAACATACTCAAGTGTTACTCCGGTAAAAGTGAAGTATCTTAGTATGCCTCACTTTGAGATTTGCTGCCGTAAAATGTGACTGAAGCTGTGGAATGTTCTCATCTCAGTTACAGATGACGCGGCTTTGTCACTGCGCTCGCACAACATCATCATTTGAAACGCCTGTTGCGGACGCCTGTTTTGCGCTCTGCTGCTGAACAACAAGCTCTCACTACCACTGCTTCAATGCTGTTATTCGCTTCTGGGGCCAGACAAACTAATCACGAATTCGTGAATTACATCAAAATTAATTTCGGAATTTAGACCTGTTCAGTACGACCCACATTAATAGTTCAATGTAACATTGCTTACCATATTACATAAAAATGTCTTTTAATATATCAAATGATTAGTTTTTAAATATATGGTCATTTATCGAGATTTCAAGGTAGTTATTTGCAGTGTTAACGCGTATTGAAAGCCACTCTTTCCTAAAAATTGGTGTTTGTATCGACGTGCGATATTAGTCCCAAGGCGTTCGACGGAATTTGAGCGCGAAAGTTATTGCAGTCTTTCTGAGGCATTTATAATGTGTCTTCGTTGTGGGAATTTGTGCGAAGTCTCTTTTATGTGACAGTTTGAAACGTTAATATTGAATTCCAAGTATGTGCACCCGTACTATTTTATGAGACAATTTTAACTTGGAATGAGCTAAGAAGCAATAATTTTCCTTATACATCTGTGAATATACGGTTTGCGAAAAATTATCTAGTATTTCATGGCACTGTTTACTTTTCCCCTAGTATGTACTAGTAAAATTCTACGATAGTTTTAGACACTTGAACGGAATCAAATTTCATTGCGCCTTCGGCATGTTTTCTCGGTGTATCAAATTATGCGGAATTGTTTTTCCTGAGGCAAGGCCTCTCACAAGCTGTTTTAAAACCTGCTTGTGCAGGGCTAATCTTCCTTGCTCAGCGCCCACGAACAGTCGCTGCTACTTGCCTGTGCTGTCTGATGCTTATGAATGTTTTTAGAAGCAATAGACGTTTCCACTACCTGTAAAATTTGTTGTTCACGAAGTTTAAGTTGATTTGTGAATTTTCTCGACGCTTCATGATTTTTTCTATGGGTTGAGTTTACTTCGGTGCACCCCACGCACTAGATACACATTTTAGGTACGAGTATGCTAGTCTAGTTGTATGCTAGTCTAGTTGTATGCTAGTCTAGTTGTATGCTAGCCTAGTTGTATGCTAGTCTAGTTGTATGCTAGTCTAGTAGTATGCTAGTCTAGTTGTATGCTAGTCTAGTTGTATGCTAGTCTAGTTGTATGCTAGTCTAGTTGTATGCTAGTCTAGTTGTATGCTAGTCTAGTTGTATGCTAGTCTAGTTGTATGCTATTCTAGTTGTATTCTAGTCTAGTTGTATGCTAGTCTAGTTGTATGCTAGTCTAGTTGTATGCTAGTCTAGTTGTATGCTAGTCTAGTTGTATGCTAGTCTAGTTGTATGCTAGTCTAGTTGTATGCTAGTCTAGTTGTATGCTAGTCTAGTTGTATGCTAGTCTAGTTGTATGCTAGTCTAGTTGTATTCTAGTCTAGTTGTATGCTAGTCTAGTTGTATGCTATGCTTGTGACCTGAGGCAGTGATGAGATGGCGCTTGTACGCGTGTTGACGTCTGTGTACCGTGTGACTGATGCTTATTGTGGCCCAAACGACATATCCCGGTGTCAGAACGCTTTTGTAGGAACCCATCACGGATTCAATAGTGCAGTGCTAGGTAGATGTGTCTTGTTTTACTCGTTAATCTTTTCATGACTTGCAGAAACGGAAGAAGTATCGAGCTTTGGTGCAAGTGTTTTCCCTCCATTTTCTTCTTCTCACATCGCTTACTTTTTTCTTTGGGAATCTCAAGCTTCGTTTTTTATTTGCCTGAAAGCTGGTTTTTATAATGGAACATCAGATCTTATGCGCCTCTTGAATTAAATCGCTGTCGAGTCACGTTGTGGAGATCGATGTCAATGAGCGGACACTGTTCGGCTTTGGACAACATAGCGCTGTTAATTAAATTACTATACACTGTAATATGTAGTCATTTCATATTCGTTTCAAGAATATGACCAATTCAGAGCAAGCTTCTGTAGTTAGAAGTTTCAATAAATATGATGTTCGTTTCAGTACGTCGCCATGACTTCATAAACGAAGAGTGACTTCACCGCAGTAGATACTGCACGAGGAATTTTTTTACTCTTTTCTGCCATTGATGTTTGAGGAACCATTCACTTAATGGTTTTGGACTCAACGGCTTGCATACGTAAATGCATGATTCTTATAAATTTATCAATACTTCTTAGCGCTCTCATGGATGATTTTAAACTCTGATATATGATACATTTTCTAACGACAGAATACCCCCTATTGGTCACCTGTTAGTCTTCTCAATTCCTAATATTATCCCCATACTTAAAGCTGTGATGGTGGAGGCATATCTTCCCCTACTCATAAATATTCCTGTCCATTCGTGACTGTTAATGCGAGGTCTGCTCATGCAGCGAACTACACACGCACGGTAGCAGTAACCTCGCCGTGTAAAATGCTACTAAATCTGTTCAAGATTCCCTTTGTTGAATGAATGAAAGCTTAGATCAATTATGGACGCCTCTAGTATAGCTCTGATTCAAACACATTTTAGATCACCGAATCCTACGTTCAGGTATCACGTGATTCAAAATTAGCTAAGTGCAGTTTACGACTCCACACCAGCCATGAAAAGCAATAAATACAGTACATGTATAACTATAAGGACGAGGCGTTTTATTTTTCTTACGGGAATAGCAACCCTCAAGTAACAATGTCTTCTGGATCACAGTTATGATTTTCTACTGTTGCATGAATGTATGTTCCTCGTATACTTCTTGTTTAGGGAGATTTTTAATTTGCAGTGCTAGATTCATTTTGTGTATTCATCGCTGTTTTTATAATACTCATGCTTATGAAGTTTCGGCCGTTCGTTAGATCTTCATTTGACCCGCTGTAAATCTATTTTCTGCAGTCTTAAGTTTTTGCCATCTAGAAATTTTCACCGCCAGTTTTTAAACGCTTCTTGAGCTGACACGTTGATAGAATATTACAAAATATAAATACAGGGTGTCTCAAAAAAATGTACTCACCCTTTAACCGTTGCTAACATGCTGTCTTCTTTGTGTTGCAGGTGTGAGGTTCGAACCTTTGCGAACATGATTTTTTAATCACATTTAATCATGTTTGCAAAGGTTTGAACCTCACACCTGCAACACAAAGAAGACAGCTTGTTAGCAACGGTTAAAGGGTGAGTACATTTTTTTGAGACACCCTGTATTTTTACCACAAACCATGGATTGGAAATTAATTGGACATGCCGACGTTAAGAAAACGATGAGAAACCATAGATCCGAGTTTACAATGACTAGCATCTGCTTCTGCGACGTGCTGTTGAAATAATCCAGTGATAACTCGTCTCAAACCTCGAAGCATCTTTTGGTCTTTGATATTCTGTCCCATTGATGCCTGGAGCCTGTAATGATCATTTTTATTGCTAGTATTCGTACTATTTTTGCTTGAGTTCTGGTGCCTCGGCCTCACTATTTGGAGCTCCATTTTCAGGGACCATGGCTCAGTAATTCCGCGCGCACATTTTACTAACAGCGAATTGCTGAGGCTCCTACCATCTTCTACGGGACGACGGCCGCGTTTCTTTCCTCGCTGAAATTTTTTCATACATAGCCTTGCTTCCGCTAACCTTGTTTTATGTTTTATCTAAAAATTAATCTACCCTACTGTGCGCGCGTTTTTAGGATTATTTTCTCATAGAAACGCTTTAAAATTTCATCTTTTTAACATTTTGTAGGCAGAGCTCTGAATAATTTGGGCTCAAATGCTTCATTTATTTCATAATTTTAGCTATTATAGTTTTTTGATGTTACTTTTCACTGAACTGAGTTAAAATTGTGATTCCCGGACACTCATTAAAGTTAATTACGAATAAATTATTCTACAACTCAAGATGTTGACCAGATATAGCCAAGACGTTCAGCTGTGCGTAAATAAAGTCTGTTCTCGTCGCTGCATCAGTGCATCAGGCAACTATTGTATACGGGCTTCGGTCAGAGTAATATAATTGATGCAAGTTGGTAGCACCAACGGTCTTATGTATTTTTTCTAGTTTTAGTAATAAATGGTTTTGCTCGCTAAAAACGACAATCTCTATGAAGAGATTGTTCTAAGAATCGGGCCAGTTTACCATGAGCACAACATTTTTCGTAAATCACAACCATACAATTTACAGTTACTTCTCTGTTTAATTTGTGGCCTGACGGGGCCTTAAGTTTGATAAGAAAATAATCAATAATTACTTGATTTAACATAAGATTCATTTCGTGAGGAAAACAATACAAACGTCAAGATTTACAGTCCATGTTTACGTAGCTTCAAATCCCGTCGTAATTCGTACCCATCTATCAAGATTTATTACCCGTTCATGTTAATTTTATACTACTTTTTAATGTTAGTCAGAGTCGGGTTTATCTTCGCTAATGAGTGTCATGCACACAGAATAAAGATGTCCAATGTTGAATTAGTGAGGTGGTGGACAGTCGTGTTTCAGCTCCGTATTTGTGATGTTAGATGTTGTATTGGTGGATTTCTGAGTTACAATACCTCTACAAAAATGGTAAAATTACGATCCTAAATTTGAGTATAGCATTTATACGAAATGAATAGAACTAAGGAGCGAACGTATTCCTGCCAACGGATTTTTAATTGATAGTATTAGAATTACTAGCAATTTCTTCAGAATTACTGAGTAGAATATTTCTTTTTAAAATGCTGTTGTATTTTTACGCTCATCACATAACATTCGAAAAGTAATAATGCTAGCAACACTTCGTATTTTATGCGTGGCACGCAAGGCCAAAATACCGTTTATATGTAGTTTGATTGGGTGTACTGACGATGATGCAAGGTGTGGTATGTGTGGTACCATCTGCCTGGTCCTGCTGGTACTACCATCTGTCCAGCCCTGCTGGCACGGAGTGTCCCACTGCTGAGACGGAGTGTCCCGCTGCTGAGACGGAGTGTCCCGCTGCTGGCACGGAGTGTCCCGCTGCTGAGACGGAGTGTCCCGCTGCTGGCACGGAGTGTCCCGCTGCTGGCACGGAGTGTCCC
>VCRD01002763.1:60201-78085 GCA_006783055.1 Trinorchestia longiramus
TCGTGAGTGCGGATTTTTCGTCGCGAGTGCTGATTTTTCGTCGCGAGTGCTGATTTTTCGTCGCGAGTAAGATTTCTTTCAACTCAACGAATAAGCTTTCTCTGATGTGTAAGACGAGAGTGAGAGTGTAATCTTTCAATTTCCGAGACTTCCAAACTGCATAGTGCTGATTCCAGAGTTACCTTGCGCCAGGAATCATTTCTCAAAGTGGAAACCGTGAACCGCAATCTGTAGATTGCATCGAGCGAACAGCTGCCACAGTTGCGCCTGTGTAAGCTCGCCGGTGTTGAACACGAGCAGAAGCATCGACACTGAGTGCTTGTCTCTGTTAATAATCTAACTCCTCCACGCTTCTACGTTGTGAAATGGTCACATTTGTCTTTTAGCCGGTGACATTAGTGACACGATTGCAAAATAGTCACATTTTTTTTAATAGGTGACATTGATGACACGATTGTGAAATAGTCGCATTTGTTTTGCTTTTTGACTGCCATTGATAGACAGAGTAACACGCTGTTTATTTGGGGCAAGGTATTCTCAAACTTGTTTTTCTATGGTTATTTGTGTCTTGAACTTCTTTCATAACTTCTTAACTACCTTTCTTGGCCAAACCTTCGTGAGCTTAGGTAATAGAAACGATCCGAGTTTTTTTTTAACACGTTGACTCCGAAGTGGCACGTATGTGGGCCACTTAGGTTAGGTTCTGTAAATTTTACAGTGCCTTCTAGTAATAATATGTACAAAGTGAAGATTTACACCGGCCAGGCAATCGGAGGCAACGTGTTAAACAGAATTCACCCAAAGTTTTCATGGTGTCTATTACGTGTTGTTGCTAAGTAAAGTTAATGGATTCATAATGTTTCGACAATTTGAAGCTGTTTTAAGTGAAGACGTTTCAATTAATGGAATTTTTCAAATCTACTCATGGGACGATTACTTCTCTAACTGCGTTTGAGATGGTAATTTTATCGCTACAATACACCGTAAAACTAAAGCATAACTGTAAAACCTAAAAATCATCGTGGGTTTTTTCCTAGGGATCTGCATAGCTAAGCAATGGTTTAAAATTTATTTCTCCAACTACGTGCACGTAGAAGCAAAATGCTCTCGGTGCGGAAGTGGTGTTTGCTATTTCCCGACTGCTGCCGCTTATAAGATTAACAGATTTTAAATCGACCTGCATGCCCTCCAGGGACGTTCACTGGAAGGAACGGATCTTCATGCAGTGTATCTGGGTGGGTTCCTTACTTGGGGATATACAGGAATTCTGAGTATGTAGGTGTATAGTGAGTGCATATTGATACTATTTCCTGTTCAGCATACGTCTAGAAACTATCGTTTTTAGTCGTATCTTCCTAGATACCCCCAAGGAATCAGCAAAACTTGTTGTAGGAGGTTGTTTCGTGTTCAGTGTTGCAGTTAGACTGGCTTCGTTTTTTCTTCTATTCGTCTCATCTTTCTATGGAGTAAAGCCGCCTCATCTGACCTGTTCATCTCTTCGTTTTGTTAAGATACATTCTACTCCTGTTCAATTGCTTTTGAATGAGTGTGGTAGTACAATACTAAATATTGAAATTTAGGTGCACATGAAAACGTAATTTATTCCCATCCTTTGCTGCGCTACGTTCCACAAAGTCGTTAATAAGTGTCTTGTGATCCGTTAAACGCCGAACTGATCTTCGCCCGAGACATGTTAGCAATCTACATTATGGCTCACGAACACAAGTTGCTCACTCTTTTCCCTGGAGCACATTTCCGCGTTTATCGAGCTGTAGAGCAATTTTCGGAACGCATCTTAAGGGATTACGCAGAGTTCTAGCGCAGTGCAAGGGATTACGGGGATTAGATCTCAAGCTCAGATTTGAAAAGAAAAAATGCTACAAGCATAGAAAAGGTGATGAACGCTCAACCTCAACTTTTTGTAGCGCCCCTTTTTGTTGTTGTAACTCTAAGGGATTATATTCTGTCGATCAATTTGCGGTAATTTATGTTGCACAGACTTTTACGGTATTATTTCAGTCCTTTTAAAATATTAAAAGAATAAATTGTGTCGTTCATGGTGAGGTAAGTGTAGGGGGCTGGCGATGTTCTGCAGGTGTCGTTCAGAAATAAGGAAATGCAATAATTTGTAGTTTCAGTTCGGAATACAATATTTTATATTTTTTCTTTCGCTGTTTTCACCATTGGGAATTCGGTGCCCTCACTTATCCCCTGTCGATATTCTTGCAGAATTCTTTCAATGATCGATTGAGGATTTCTGTGCCGATACGCGCTGATGCTGCTGAAAATAAGAGATGTATATCGTCAGTTTTGCAGGTCTATTGACCTTCACCCCGGTGTCTCAAGCACGGATGATTTCTGTGGCTTGAGTTAGGTAGACTTTGTTATGTTTCAGGGGCTCACATGTAAAGAACTTCCTCGGGAAAAACCGTATAACTGAATATGCTCAGAGTAATTGCAGTGGAAATGTTTTGGTATTTTGGAGGATTATTCAAAATTGTAATTCAAGCGAAAGATTAGTTTGAAGCTCGTCTGTGATCAGACACGTCTTCATTCATTGTCGAGTGCAGTTTCTTGTAGTCAGGAAGTGAATTATTGCCCAGTACGAATATTTCATTAAGCTTCTCCTACTTCTTATCCTACTGAAAATTGCTACACTAAAAGATCTAAAAGCAATTAATTTAGGAATTGAATTGAGCCATTAATTAAACGGTAGGAATTAAATTCCTTAATCTACATACCAGGAAGTCTGTGTGTGACACCATGGCACTACGATGCTTGCATGGAAAATAGAAACTGTCTCGAATTTATCTTTTTTCTTTTCCAGGACCAGAAATACTTCCTGCTGCCGTGGATAGTGGATACTTCTGTGTTCATCGTAGTGGATTTCGTTTACGGTCTGGGCTCCATTGTAAACGCCTATGTTTACCCAGAGTACAACCCTGAGGTGAGAGGCCGCATTTGATCAGTCTTATTTTTCTCGCTTGTGTTAACTATGTTTAGCGGATAATTTATACGAAAAATCTTCATTGCGAGCGGTGTAGGATACCGAGTATCAATTACGTCTTAATCTTTATCCCGACTGTTACATACTGAAGACATCAATTAAGTTTTAATCTTTATCCCGACTGTTACATACTGAAGACATCAATCCAGTCTTAATCTTTATTCTGACTGTTACATGGTGGAGTCATCAATCCAGTCTTAATCTTTATCCCGACTGTTACATACTGAAGACATCAATCTAGTCTTAATCTTTATTCTGACTGTTACATAGGCACGATTATTAAGTTTTGTTCTGTTTTCTGTTACTCTCGTGATTTTTAGTTTGAGACTGAAATCTCATAAATTTTGAGTTTCTCAGCATGACTGAGAATTGTAGTTCATTTGTTGCCACGGCTGACTCTATTTTATTAGCTCTTAAATAAGAAATTTCGGTTAGTGGGATTAAACTTCAGTAACTCCACCGGTCATGAGATGTAGGTACCGACTTTCACTTGCATGTTTAGAATATAGCTCAGCGGATCGATATTTGTATTTTAATCCTCTCTTTGACATCTTGACATGTTGTTGTGAGATTAGAAAAGACAGCAAATGTTTATTGCATGCAGTAGTACTGAAGCAATCTGTAAAGACATACCTCATCCAAACACATGGAAGTTTCTCGCAGCTCAGACACGCGGAATACCACGTGTTTATATTATACAACTTATCGATTTTTATCGGTTCCTAAAGAAAATAATGTATTATAGGGAACCTAAATTTTACATTAATTGTATGTCTTCTATTTGTTACACATGAATAAACGAATCCCGCTCATACAATAACAAGTGTTTTGTCAGCATTTACTATGTTTTGGACGTGAAGGTATCTACTTCGGTATTACTTTCATATATTTTGACTATCATTACATCCATAGGCAATGAGTTCAAACTTTTCAACCATACTTCCATGTTTTCCTAGATCAGAATTAAAAAAAAATGTAGGGACTATTTCTTTGTTATAATCTACTCGTGTTTCCGAATCATCGTTTGTCATTTTCCATAATATCCGTAATATGTGATGTTTTATAATATAACCTGGTGTGTTCCATAATAATCTGGCGTTTTCCGTAATAATGTCTTGTTTCATAATTATAATCATGTTCCATGATAATCTGACATTTTCCATGATAATGTGCCATGTTCCATAAGTATAACCTGGCGTGTTCCATAATAATGACATTTTCGTTGCTGTACGAAAACAAGCAACGAGAGCCTGAAAGATTTGAGTGGATTTAACACTGGAAATATTTTTAATCCGCAGAAGCACTCTGATGTCGAGTTCTCGATGTTCCACACGGTGGTGTTCTTCAACCTCGCTCTAAATGTGAGTCCATCTCCAGAATTATTTAACCCTTTCGCTGCGGAGCTCTGTGGGCCTCCAACTATTTCATGACAGAATTTCAGTCACGCGCAGCGAAAGGGTTAACTCGGTGCTCTGTGGTTAATAATGATGCATTTTAAGAAGTGTACCTGTGAGTATTGACTAATAAGTCTCCAATCATTACATTATATATCCTGCCTTTTGTCTGTGCTTTGCGTATTTTCTGTGCTTTACATTGCGTTACTCTCACTTTATTGGTCTGTGCATGGGTGTGTCATAGTTTTTTTTAAATTTATGTATAACATGGTATAAGGAGTTTTAAACTTCGAAAGGCACCTTTGTATCTTACGTGATCTCAAAGGCCTTAACTGGTGTCTACGTGTAGATCTAAATTAATTCAATGCTATATTTATTCCATGAATATCGTACACATATTTTCGAAAGTTCGTATTTCAGACGTTTTCATACAAGAACACGTAGCGTGTAGGCTGAAAATCAATCAGCTTTGTTTTTAACTGATGATGCCAACTTTGTATTTTCACCAGCCGGCCACATTTCCTTCCACTTTTTCTAGCATTTACTCACGACTCCTATTTTTCCAGACCACTTTCATTTTCGTTTTTACGAAAACTTCCTCCATATTTCTAGGTGTTTTACAGCTCATGTTAGTCAGTTCCCGTGTTATTACGCACTATACCTGCACTTCCTTGTGCCTGCACGTGTATTTGTCTAGTCTGGAGCGGAGGTCGCACAGGGGGAGCACCACAAAGCGAATCCAAGAGCCCCCGCTATCACCAAAGTTATCTCAGTCCAGGCCTGATTTAGATTAGTTCGCCACAGAGGCTCCAGATAGCCGAGCTTTCGGCGATCTTGAAGCACTTCAGCTTCAAATTATTCAGCATTATCTCTATTTGATTATACATTTCTTGCTGTAAGAGGTTACTTATTGTGGTCGAGTGACTTGGTGTTCTTGCACTTGCCTCTAATTTGGAATTACGTCAGATTATCCGCCTGAGTTTTAATACTTTTACTTTATGCCAAGCGTTTGCTCGAGTTGGTGCGTGGTGACCTGGAGTGGAGCATTGCATGTTTTGGACCATGCTCACAAATATCGAAATTGATCAGAATTTGTACAATTTCAGGTACAGCGATATTGATATTGAAACTCTAGATATACTCATAATGATGATACTGTTTAAATATCAATGATTTTTACGCCTGCAATTGACACGTATGCAACTACCAACAAATACTGGAAAATACAACTAAAAAGGCGTAATGAAATAGCGAAATAATATTAGTTAAGCAAGAATGAAAATTTGCGTGCGGTATTTAAATGTGTGTGCATTTAGTTTAACACGTTGACTCCGAAGTGCTACGTATGTGTACCACTTAGGTTAGGTTCTGTAATTTTTTCAGATCCTTCTAGTGACTATGCGTACAAAGTGAAGTTTTACACTAATCAGGCAATCGAAGGCAACGTTTTAAGTTAATTGTCGAATTCGATTATAATTTTCTTCAGTATTGACACTGAATTGCTTGCTGCTATGCTTGTCACCTACAGTTTGTAGAATGCTGTTATCGAGCGTTTGTTTACAGCGCGTTAAACTGTTTTTGATAATCCGAGTTTTCAGGCTCAACCTCCTTATGACCTTCTTAGGGGTTTCAAAAATATTTCTCAATTGGCTTAACCGTATTTTCGACATTAATGGTAATTCAATTCTTATTGCTCTACACAGGTAGTCGTTTTCTTGGAACTCCGAGTGCTGTAACCAAGTTTACATCGCAGTTAATGTAGACAACCAAATACATGAAACTCGTTTATTCAGTATTTCTAAAGCTAAATTTAGAATTTTTTATAGTCGTGCTCTTCAAGTTGGCAATCATCCCATAAAAAGTTGGTCACGTATTTAGATTATTATGATATAGATTTGTCAGAGATGCTGCACACATGTACGTATTTAAAAACTAGCAAGTTTAACTATCTGCACTAATGTTAGTCTTACCAAAAGAAGTGCATACCAGCGAGAGATATCTTGTACACTAAAGCTAGAATATAGTTAGCTTACGTCTCGACGCACTCGAACTTCTATTTTTGACTCACGTGTTTGAAACAGCAGAGCTCCACACGACGTTTACAGCCCCAAGTATCCACGTGACTAGGTCTTTTGGTAGCTGTTTCATGATGTTTGAAGGCTTTATCTGACAGTGCATTTTATACCAGGGGAAATTTGCATCTAGGTTCCCAAAGACGACAATTTAGGTGGTACGGTTTCAGGCATTCAATTACGTCAGCTATTCAACTGTTATGTACTCGGTTTCCTAGTGGGTTCAGCAACGCTAGGTATTCAGCAACGCTAGATATTCAGCAACGCTAGATATTCAGCAACGCTAGATATTCAGCAACGCTAGATATTCAGCAACGCTAGATATTCAGCAACGCTAGATATTCAGCAACGCTAGATATTCAGTAGCGCAAAGTTTTCAGGAACGTCAGATATTCAGTTTAAGATCGTGTAATCCACTAACACAGCTATTCAATTGTCTAATGTATTCAGTTGTATGAGTTATTCATGAGCATGAAAGCGAAACCTCCACGTCTGAGTTGTTTGCTCCTCCCGGTAACTGATTTATTGCGCGCTTCAGAGAGCCCTGTCCAAATCTAAGTCTGGTGCCTCACAAGTACCGACCGCAACCACCATCAGTTTGGCAACTTGAGTCTTGCCTCATTCCAGGTTCTAGGGACGGCATAGTTGTCATTAAAGGTTATTTTACCTTTTTCCAATACTCTAATTGTAGGAAGAGCTTTTGCCCAATCCATTCCCTGATGACCAATCACCTGGCGTGACAGTCACGTGAAGATAAAGATGTTGTTTTATAGATAATGCAGAAATATACCGGCGTTTTCTCACGTATAGGTTTCGCTATGCAAGGTCTCTGAGAGTATGACAGGGCTAATTGATTTTCATATTATCTGCATTATTAAAGAATGACACTCTAAAGTGTACTTATGAAAACGATGACCAATAAAATTTTTCATCATCTCGTTTTGAAAGCAAAAGAAACCGAAGACATGTTCTAAGAGTATGGGTGTGTCAAAGCGTGGGCTACTTAATTTGTACTGAATACAAGGCAAATTTTTAACAATGTTGTTGTCATTTATATGATAAATAACATTTTTTTTTTGCAGATTGGGATAGTTTTAGTGATTATGGGGTTGGTAATGGGAAAGGTAACGCATGATTTACAAGTCGTCGCTGATTGCGCTGTGTGTGTTGTCTACCAGGATTTAAAGCGAGTACAAACACATTTCTCACTAGGAATGTTATTTATTTAGTGTGATGATTTGGTGATCGAAATTTATATTGCGTAGCGCTCCCAAGTTGATGGGTAAAAGTATTTCGCTTCGCGCACAAGAAAACATGAGGGAGGTGAGCATTTTTTTCAAATACAAAATCTAGTTTGTTTTGCTGAATCAATTTATTATGTTGTTTTGGAACCGTGCTAGCGAAAAGTACTCTTACTGGTTCATAAGTCTGTTATTTATTTTTCTACACCTGTACAGTACTTTGAACTATTTGCACCTATTGCTTCAGAAAAGATCATTTTTATTAAACGAGAACGAAGCAATTACTTTTCTTATGAAAATATACGAGTTCTTTCACTCAATAACCATCATTCCAGACGTAATTTTTCCAACTTTCCAGTAACAAGTTCAGCACGTGTATTTAAATAAAAGTTTCGTTAACGGATATTAGAATCCTGTCCATGAAGTTTGATTTGACACCTTCGTCCATCGTATAAATTCTGTCAAGTAACGAAAAAAGTTAGAGAGATGTCGGCGACACTTTGCCACGGCTGGGGGAGCTCTTCCTTCAGTGCCGAGGACAACTCGAGCCGTGCTCGCTCAAGTCTCTATCTCAAATGACATTTTTTGGACTAACTTCATATTGAGTTGCGTCGAGTTGGTAATTCCAGCAGTCGACTTGTTCCAGGCTTCAATATTGGCTGGAAGATGTCTCTTCTCACGTCGCCCCCACAATCGTCTTGATGTTAGGACCTCATTCCAGAACTCAATTCGAATTCCGTTTCGTTCGGGTTCACTTGCAATAGTCGTTTATAAGACTTAATGCGTTAGATTTGGATCTCTAAGTTTTTGTTAATGGGCTAGTCTCTCTTAGACCATTCTGACAATTAGGAAATCTGGTTTCTGGAGAGTGGACACCGCAATATGTTGATTGCTCCTTGACCATTTCTCGAGACGTTGGGACTCGTTTTAAATAAATAAAACGAATAGGAACTTTTATTGCTGCAATCACGGAGAGACGTTGCTCGAAAAGTATTTTAAATCATGGATATCAGGTTATTTTTTAAGTGTTGTGATTGTAGTCCCGGGGATTGACCCAACATAGATTACTGAAAGAGGATGTCTTGTAGTTCTATTTGCAATAAAAAATAACGCTTCTCTCTGGCTCTCTGAGCTCCCGAAGAGCGGTACTACATATGGAATCTGGTATGTTGTTATGGAAAACGACAGACGAGGATTAGGAAACACGAGTAGATTATAACGAAGAAAATAATCCTTAGAATTTTTTTATTCTGATGGAGAAAAACATGAAACGTGAAACATGTAGTTGCTGCAGAAATTTCTCCAGCCAACTTGCCTCTGGGAGTCCGCTCTTCAATGAGGACCGTTAACACATTTCCTCCGAAGGGGCCCACCAGAACATGCAGGTTTATTGGCGCAGGTGAAGGATGCTCCTACTGCCTACCCCGTGAACGTGTTTTCGTTATTTAGTCTTCTCCAGTGTTATTACTAGGTGCACACTGCGTAGTCAATGATATTATTTGCAAAAGTCTGTTGTGGGTTGCCTCATTTTCTCCGCTTTCTTTCTGATGAAGCGGCCGGCGCACCGTGCAACCGACTTCTTGGGCATGTGCTTTTGTTTCCATTTGTTTTCTCTTCTCACTTGCTCTTCTCGTCTCACAGCAAGTCTTTCCTTTTCACGCCTCCGCATTACTGGGCTGTGGCAACCGAGACTTGCAAACTTACGTCCTTGCAGTGCCTCGTAAAATACTTAATCACGAGTTAAAGTTTCCAAGTTTAATGATCACCTGCTTTGAGTAGAAACTGTGGGTCGGCCTTTACTATAGTACTCCTAAACAAGACCTTAAGATCCGTTTAATTGCAACACAACAGCAGTGAATTTGTAATCTGAAAACTTAGTTCTCTATGGTTCAGCAAATATTTGTAATTACACCAATGGAACATTGATTAACAAATGTAAAATTTCCCCCTCTGAGAAATGTTCTACGGTCAATTAAAGCTCTCGTAATTGCATCCATATAATTGCGACCACATACCTGCTAAACGCTGGGCAGATGACGTATGAATTGATCGTTAGAACTTGGAAAAATACTCATTCAATTTAAAATGGTGTTGCTGTTATACGAGCGTACCCCAGCTCCATGCTATGAAAATCATTATAATGATTAATTAGAAACTAGTGGGTGTGAAGCATCAATAGTGCTGCTCGTACGGCCATCCATTAACCGTAGGACTAGAGTGACTAGACTATTGAGCTGCTAATGACAGTCTGCCCAGCAGACCACGGTGCTTGGCGTGCTCTGGGCGCTTCATCTTCGTCGTGTGTGCTTTCTGGGTCAGCGGCGGGGCCATTTCCTGCGATCCTGTACGTGTCATATGATCATTTTGCTAATGCGGGGCTAATGATATCAGGCAGCTGTCGCTTCATCATTTTGTTGTGTCCCTTGGTGGCTTAGTGGTCATGGCAGCGAATGCAATGTTGAGTGTGAAACTGGTATGCAGGTTCCCTTTTGCTTAGTTGAAAATGTAAAATGTGTTTACTAAGACCGTCCTGTTATATGTCCATTATTAAAACCGTTCAGCTAAATCACGAATGAAAATCGAAGGATTCATAGTTGTAAACTACAAGGCTTCTCATTAACTGAGAGATCGTTATTGAAGTCGCTGGCTTCGATAATATTACCTTCTGTTCTACTCTTTTATGCAATTTAGTTACATTTCACGCTGTGATAATATGCACGACAAAGGCGCACACGACTTTGTACATGCCTATTGTCTTCTGAACGCGTTTTTTGTGCATCGGGAACGGCATTTATTCACCTCGAGGAAGCAATTGCGTATCGAGCATTTATTTCCCTTGCAGCATAGGAGGTCTTTGCCTCCTCGAATGTTCTCGTTGCCTCAGACCTCTTTGTCTTCCGACCTTCATTTTTCGGCGGCTTAATAGCGGATCATCAGTCAGTTTTGGAGCTGGTGAAGGCCGTTTCCAAGGTTTAGGTTACTCCCTCTGATGTGTGATATTGCACCCAAATGCGTTATGTTCTTAACAGTTTCCCACTATTTATTATTTCACATCATTTTCTCACTGCGTTTATCGTCAGGTATGAATATTGTTGTTTTTGTAGTTCAATCATTTGTCTCACTGAAGCGCTGTGCATCTAGCAAAATGTCCTCGCAAATCCTGTTCTTGTTTCCCGCACGTTTCTCAAGTGAGACTAGACAATGCGAATTCTTTTGTATTAATTTGCATCAACATAGCTCGGAAATGAGAGTCAGAAAGTTATTAAATTAAATACGATCTCATACTATTGATTATGTATGACTGAATGAACATCAATTAAAATACGTTATCATGATATGTTCTTACCAGAGTACTTCTGAAATTTGTGGTTGGCTCGGGTCTGTCGCTCTGCATTGTATGGGTATAGTTGAAGCGTATGCTATGCACTGTGGTACTGTAAGCCAGTGTATGTGATGCCCAAGAGCATGCTACCGCGATACAGCGCATACAAGTATGACGTCTTCCATACTTCTGTAAAAATCTACTGGAAGAAAAGAAAAAACGATCCTATTGTTGACAAGTGTTCTATAATTATAATAGTATTAAATGACATTCTACAGGTACTAGTGCAAAAATCAGACTGATACACAACCTATGGAATGCGTGTAAATACACAAATTGTTAAAGATGCTTATCTGCAGAGAAGTGATCGCCATTTCTTGTCGTTGTCTTCTCCGTATATGTCAAATCTTGTACTCGGGATCGTGTCTCAAATCCCTGCTCGAAGCCTGGAAAAATTACCTGCGCATCAAAAACGCTCCCACGCGACACATTAGGGCTCGAGTTTGAGACGTCTTCCTTCACTGATGCTGGGCTGAACATCATTTTTTTCTTGGAAAAATTTAATCATTTGTACGTCTTATTATTACATGCGAGTACGCTCGTTGCTCTTGCTTTGAAATTCACTCTAAACGATAGAAATTACTTTCATGCTTAGGCATCATTGATTCTTTCTACATAGATTCGCAGTCATAATCCTCTTTGCAATTTCTTAACAGCTCGGTGGCTGTCTCTCAACTGAGGACGCATCAGAATTGTTATTGCTTAGTATTGGATCGTTGACGCTGAGGGTAGTTGTTATAAAGACGCTTGGGTCGTTGGCGCTGGTATTGGTCCATGAAACAAGTCGCACATGCCACAGCGACGGAGTCTGTTGCCGAGTTTATGAACCGTTCTTGGAAGTGTCTGGTCAATCACTGGATTGTAGCTTCTGCAGCTTCCTTCCATTATTGAGGTCGATTACAGCATGGTCATGATGGCGACAGTCATGAGGTCGAAGGAAGGATATAGAACAGTTGAATTGGTCCCAGAAATAAAGTTTCTGAAAATAGTCGAGAAGGTCGAGGAATGAAGTTTCTGGGAACAGTCGAGCAGGTCGAGGAATGAAGTTTCTGGGAACAGTCGAGCAGGTCGAGGAATGAAGTTTCTTGAAACAGTCGAGAAGGTGGAGGAATGAAGTTTCTGGGAACAGTCGAGAAGGTGGAGGAATGAAGTTTCTGGGAACAGTCGAGCAGGTCGAGGAATGAAGTTTCTTGAAACAGTCGAGAAGGTGGAGGAATGAAGTTTCTGGGAACAGTCGAGCAGGTCGAGGAATGAAGTTTCTGGGAACAGTCGAGCAGGTCGAGGAATGAAGTTTCTGGGAACAGTTGAGCAGGTCGAGGAATGAAGTTTCTGGGAACAGTCGAGCAGGTCGAGGAATGAAGTTTCTGGGAACAGTCGAATTGGCGAAGAAAAGGACGAAACGGTAAAGCAAACTCGCAGGGAAAACCAGTTTACCGCCGAGAAAAAGAGGAAAGCTCGCTGGGCGGACTGGAATAAAGGAAATGCTGGTGGACGGGCCGGTACGGGGTGGGTCTTAAAAACATGTCTGAGGTAGGATTTACGACCAAGCAGCTTCTCATTAATCAGACACTAGCAAGGCGCGCCCTGCGCTGAGACAAGTCTTTTGTTGGTTGACAGCTGGTGGGGAGTGAGGGGAGTCGTCGAGACCTGGTCTTGCCGATGACACCCAGGGTAGCCTAGCAGGGCTGAAGCTGTTGTGGCTGTCGAACAGGGTATTTTGCGCTGGCGTAAAAAATGCTCCCGCTGCTTGCGTAAGATTTAACTTTTGGCATTGTGAGCATGTTTAAAAAAATGTTTTACTGTGCTGAACAGTTGAAATGAACCTCAAGAATGTTATACTTCTAATCTTCCATTCGCCGTACAAAATTAGCGTCGTATAGGTTTTACTGGAGCTATTGCGTTAACTTGATAAAGTTTACTGAGAGTACTTTCATACTGGCGTGTATTCAAACTGTTTTCTCGATGAGTAGATAGTTAAAGTAACATGTACGCTGAGTTCTGTATTAATGTTCAACGCTCTCTTTTCCGGTCGAGTTTTTCATTAACCCTAAAACCTTGAAAGAGTTGAATCTTAGCTTTTCTAGCGTATTACGGCATCAAAATACCTTTTCATCTATATATTCTCTTCTGAACAGTTGCCTCTCTTGTGTAGAGAGCATGGCAGCATTTACTCAAGTTAATTGTGCAGCATGATTGATATTCTATCTCTAAGAGTATCATACCTCAATAGTTAGTAAACGGAACGTGAAAATAACTAGTTTATTATATAGCCAAACTCACCCACAGTAACAATGAAATATTTCAGTTCATCAGCGTCTCTTTTGCCCCGTGCCTGCGAGAGACTTCAAGACATTTCACTTGATTGTTGCAACGTCCGTCTGCTGTCCAGATAGAGCGGCCGTGCTCAAGACAGTCACTCTGTAATCTTGTAATGCTGTTGGCCGGACCCTCTGTTTGCTTTGCTCCTGACCTTGTTTTACAGACAGTCATCACATGTTGCTCTTCTTTCAGGTTGTGTTTTGGTGCACCGAGGAGCTTTCTCGGTGTATTTTCGCGGTACATACGCGCAATTAACTGTTCATGTCAGTAGCTCTGTCCGAGTTGTACTATTCTCTAACTTTTTTTTTCTACGACGTTAATTGTATGGACCTGTTTATTGATTTAGTGATGTACGTGCGGTCCTGTTGATGAAGGAATTAGCATCTCATGTCAACTATTCATTTATTTTCGTCCCGGTCTGTGATGCCCGTGCATACAAAACGTGTGGAAAGTAATTCAATCCTAATCAAATTTCTATTTCCAAAATAATCAGGTAGGGAGAGTTTAGGGCAACATTTCTCTTTATCAAAGAAATCCATTAATACGGAAGCGATACCTCGGTTTTGATGTCTCCGGCTATTAAGTGTTGACCTGAACATCATTATTGGAGCTCAGCAGCTGTGCAGATTGTTAAAGAAACTGCGTTCAGCTTACATCTAATTACTTTCAGAGAGTGTGTAGGACCCTCGGCAGTACGAATGGTTAGGAGATAAAATATGTAGTTATTCTCAAGAAGGTACTTTTAATCATTCTCTCACAATTAAAAGACTGAAGTTATTCGTGGTGAAGCGTATTAAGTTGCGCATTGATCTTATTGGAAATAATGTTATTTTGTGCTCCTCATACATCGAAGGAGGACCGAAAACGAGTCTCGCTCTTTATCATCATAACTGTGCCGCCTTCACACAATCTTTCATGCCTCAGAAACTTGACAGGTAAACTGAGGTGCAGGGCCCCGCCGCTTGTTCGTGTTTACCCGTGTCATGTTACAGTTCATCTCATCAACCCGTGCACTAGAAGCGAACAGAGAACGCAAGATATGAGAGCAGATCTCATCAGGCTGTCGTAAAATATTTTATTTCGTTCGGTTGCTACAATTGTTAATTTTGAGTTCATGTTAATTTCGAGTGGACTTTAAAACAGGGGTTTCAGACTTGAATATTTGTTGCGAGGGCCTCAAACTTTATCATTTTTTTACGAAAACTATTAACTTAGACCATCTCAGTGCACTCAAATTGACACGCACATTATTTGTCCTTCGTGATCTGAGCGTTTTTTTTCCACTCAAACAGAACACTTTCAAGTTAGTTCCTTAGAACACGTGTCTACCTCAATCAATGTACGCTTGATTACACTACTTGTTCACGTATTGTCTCGGGTAATTTTCGACCTTTCATAATAACTTGGAAAAAACTTTCTCTCTCTTGCTGCAAATAACGTGTTTGCCTTCTTCGTTTCAATTTTCTTCAGTATTTTCATCATAATTCCGTAGGGTCGTGTGATATGCAGCACACGTTTTCAAACTGCAAATAACTAATCCATTTTGGAATTGCCATCAGCTTTTTTAATTTCGTCGAGTTATTCAATTTTGTCATTTATTTACGTACTTATGCGTGTATGTTACGAACATTTGTACGATGTTTTTGTTGAAATGAATTTATTTGCTACACAATTACCATTGTGTCTAAGTTCTCTAAGTTCGTTTAATTTGTGTATAATATTACGTGCTAAGCGATAAAACTGAAAAACTGATGCTGTCATCAAATTACTAGTGAGGGAAAAAGCATAGCCAAATTCCAGGGCGGTGTGATGAGGTCCAGTATCTGCTGGTTTACATAATTTAAGTTTTTATGCCCCGCTACTCGATTATCATAGAAATTTTTAATAGAAATTATTCAATGGAGAACGTGAGCCTATTTACGTGTCTAGTGCCTGCGTTGTTCAAACGCATGAATGCATATCTTCCAAATCTCATTTTTTATTTTCCCTTGCATGTCGTCTGTGCATAAAGGATATATTAGTTTCTGAAGTTTCTGTCATGTCTCTTTGGTTATGGAAATCCCTAACTAACGAGACTTTTTAATAAGTAGTAATTGGCTTTAGCCATCATTCTCGGATCAGTTAAAACGAAGCTACACAGATTCATAACAAAATGCAGTTCTTCAATTTTCCATAACGAGGATTCTCAAAATTTTGAATCATGCATCACAGCCTCATTTCTTGAAAAATATTTAATTCCTTATTTACTCGTAAATTTATCTCACCTTTCCTTGCAACTAACAACTCTTTATGTTGGACATACTCAGTACAGTTTTCATCCCTGCTCTTTATTACTTCCATACCTTCTTAGCATTTTACTCTATGAGAAAATTGATCTCTCACGCTGATTGATGTGTGGGTTTTGTGTTGTACCTTCAACCGTTAATTTGATTGATGATCAAGCTATTGAGAGCAGATCTATGGCATTTGATGGTTCCAGGGTGATAATTAATCACTGGACAACTAGCGGTGTTCAAGGATGGTCACCTATATCATAGAGCTTGACGTGTGATGTATGTTTTGGAGTAGGAACCCATCTCTCTGGTTCGTCGTTTTTTGTCTGAACAGTTTTCTAAGTTGGTGTTGGTTGTGTTAGAAGTGCACATCTCTTGCTCCATGAAAGAGAGCACGTTGAGGGGTATTAGTTTGTGTCTGGAGGTTTAGCATTGAATCACAACTTCAGCCATTTCAGCCCGTGAAACGAGCAGCTAGATTACAACCCTACCACCGCTTACGGTTGAGAAGCTCCCGCTGAAGTTCACGGTCATGCACCGCGGTGCTGGCTCGAGCTCCGCAAAATGAGCGAGGTGCCCCAATTCATCTTCATTGGCGATGACCGATTTTGAGGTTCGCTTGCTCAGCACTTCTGCGGATCTGACGCTGCTAAGTTGGGCCGTTCGTCTTACGTGTTATCTTCTGCCACCGCCTCATGTCGCACCCCCCTCCTTGTCATTATTTCCAAGTCTGACTTCAACGATTGATCGTGCATCAGAATTTCAATTGCTCAGCGCTCTTTCAAGGGAACTTGACCAAAATTCAATTACTATCGCGAATCGTTCGCCAAAATATATTCATTTCTGAAATGACCGTTTTTGTGTCCGGTAATTCAATATTAGCCTCCGGCATTTCGTTTCGATCGATATGCACGTCTAAGACTAATGCCTGAGCTGAAAACTTTGCCACTATTACTCTTATACTAATATAGTAATAATTTCATATTGTTCCCTATATTCTTTACAGCAAATAACAGTATTAAAAAAGACTTAGATGAAAAACTACATTTTATTCCCTATTTATTTTCTTTTATTTTCTTTTTATTTTCTAACTCTCTGATAGAATAGAATAGAAAAAGGCAATAGGAACAAGTCGTTTTGCCCATTCTTGGGTCGATGTCCAAGTCCCATGCCGTTTAAAGTAAATCCATTAGTCTTGCACGTACACCTCAACCACGTAAGTCAATTCAGTCATGTATATGCATTTCACTCACGCACAGACATTTCTGTCACGCGCATTTATTTCAATCATACACCAGCCCTAAGGAATTAGGGACATAGAGTTAGTACTATGTAATACTGGGGGGTTTTGTAATCTAAAATTTGTCGAGACGATTTTTGAATGTGTTCACAGTGCCAGCAGAAACTGCCTTCTGGCAGGTTGTTCCAAGTTGCGGCAATTTTAACGGAAAGAAAGTTCATAGCTTGAGATGTTTTGAAGTTTCTCAGTAATAGTTTTTGGCCGTTATTTCTGGTTCGTACGTTACCGTCTCTTTCGAAAAGCCCTTCCAGGGTAACATTGTTAAGGCCGTCGAGATACTTAAAGGTCTCAATAAGTTGTCCTCAGAGTCTTCTTTGTTCTAGGGATATAAGTTCAAGACGTTGAAGACGTCTTTCGTAGCTGAGATTGCGGAGTTCTGAAATCATCTTCGTTGCTTTCCGCTGAATTTTTTCCATTTTATTAATATCTTTTCGTAGGGTAGGGGACCAGAGTTCCACTGCATATTCTAAATGAGGCCGGACTAGCGCTTGATAGAGCGGCAATATTATCTTCTTTGACTTGTATTCAAAGTTTCGTGCAATGAAGCCAAGAATCCTGTTCGCAATTTGGACGCTTTTTTCTACTTGTTTGACATGTTTGAGATTTTCAGTGACCATGACACCTAGATCTCTTCGTTGCTGGACTGTTTCAATGGGTATGTCATACATCGTGTGTTGGAAATGCCGGTTATTTGCACCAACGTGCATTACTGAACATTTATTAATGTTGAAGCTCATTTACCAGGTTTCGGTCCATTGTAAAAGACGGTTGAGGTCTGATTGGAGAGTTACTCTGTCCCTTTTGGTGAATGCTCTGTGACAGAGTTAACGAGGACGGACGGAGTTGTCGATGGCAGAACGGAGTTGTCGATGGCAGAACGGAGTTGTCGATGGCAG
>VCRD01002764.1:0-36563 GCA_006783055.1 Trinorchestia longiramus
CTCACCCTCACCCTCACCCTCACCCTCACCCTCACCCTCACCTTCACCCTCAGGAAGAGGATCTCACTAAATTTGGACACTAGTTGGAACTGTTGCTGTAGTAATGAAGCTCCCAGCATAAAATTGCATACATTTAATCAATTGTGATTTCTTTCTGCACTTAAAAATTTGTATAAAATTACACTGCATACTCAGCTCACACACTAACACACGGCTCAGTACACGGCAGTGAATGCAGCTTGGACTACATCGGTAATTTTCCTTATAAAAAATTCTTGCAAATAAAATATGCACATTTGAATAAACGCTAGTTTTAAATTTATTTCTGTTTTCGTGTGGACATTTAAACCTCGTTTTCTTGATATATCTTCATTATTACATGGAAAACGAATTAAGATATATAAATAAATTGGGTGGATTTGGTTTTATGAATAGCCAATGAAGTAAGATGCCACATAACAGCTCCATGAAGTGTGATCAAAATTCTGCCAGATGTTGCAGCATCACACACCACACGTATCATCACCTACCACACACATCACCACACAATACACGCATCACCACACACCACAAGCAGCACCACACACCACAAGCAGCAACACACATCACACGCATCACCATACACTACATGCATCACCACACTCCACAAGCATCACCACACACCACACACATCACCACACACCACACGCATCACCACACACCACACGCATCACCACACACCACACGCACGAAATTCGTATGGGTGACCGGCAGGCAGCAAGCTTTAGTTCAGCCTCCTCTAGTAAACACAATCAAATAATAACTGCAATCAAAAGGCTTCAGAACGACATAACCTAAACAGCTTCTAGTGACCATTAGAAAATCCTTTTAAGTCTTCACAAATGTCCAAATGCATCCACGAGTGTAAGCAAATAAGGAGCTACTAATGTCATTTTATTTCCTATTTTGAACTTACATTTTCCCAGTTTCAATTGAATAAAAGGCTTCTCATTGCCTATTCATGTGTTTGAAGACATCACAAGTCTAGGTATCAGAAAGGAAGACAGTAGCTCTCTGAGGCACCCCCTTCTCGCATCACTGTCTCATAACTGATCAGTCACTGCTCCACACTCCTCTGTTCCGTCCACTGATGCAGGTGTAGCAACGAACTCAGGTGCAGGTGTAGCAACGAACTCAGGTGCAGGTGTAGCAACGAACTCAGGTGCATGTGTAGCAGGGAACTCAGGTGCAGGTGTAGCAGGGAACTCAGGTGCAGGTGTAGCAACGAACTCAGGTGCATGTGTAGCAGGGAACTCAGGTGCAGGTGTAGCAACGAACTCAGGTGCAGATGTAGCAGGGAACTCAGGTGTAGCAGGGAACTCAGGTGTAGCAGGGAACTCAGGTGTAGCAGTGAACTCAGGTGTAGCAGTGAACTCAGGTGTAGCAGTGTGTCAATGAGCTCATGTTTGCAACAATGAGCCAAAGCAGACTCTACAGTAATGAATTAACATGTGTACTGTTAGGCTCATGTGAGCAACAGTGAGCTCATGTAGGCCCAGATTGGAAACAAAAGTGCGTGACTCTTTTCTCTCGCTCCTTCCATCATTTCTGATCGCTGTCTACAATATCACGCGACATTAATGATAAAAAAACTTCGTTCAAATTCCGAAGGCTATTTCCTTGTTAAATAAAAAAGTAGAAAGACGAAAAGAAAACTGAAAAAATTCACCAGGGGCACACCCAGTTTCGCCGACACCACACAGAACACGTCTCGAAAAACTCAATTACTGGAAATTTTTGTTGTTCTTCGCACTGATGCGCGCATTCTCACCCCAGGAATTCAATTACCGACATTCTCGATGCATTACCGGCAGCGTGGTAACGCTTCCGCTCGACCCTCGTTCTGGTGCTGTACTCTCCAACTTTTATTGCACTCGAGACAGAAAAGTTCCTCACGCAATCCTTGCAGATGCGCCAGCAGATTAAAGTTCAACGAGAATAACTGCGCATGAAAATTGTTCGAAAGTTTGATACGAGACATGTTTTCCTGAGACTCCTGTGTTGCCCGTTGTTTCGAAAAGGCTGTGAAGTTCGTGCCAATCTTTGGCTCTGCGATGTTTATAGTTTATTAGTCAATGCAGCCCTACACTTCGCTCCATTATATCGCCATTCATTAAACCTTAAAAATATCAGAATGACTTTTAATGGTTAGATTGTGCGGGTTAGTATAACTCCAGTTACACAACTTGACGTAATTTGCTGTTTTTTAATTATAAAATTAAACATTATCTTCAATTTCTGTTTCCCGATTATCTTAAAGTTCGTTGCAAAATTTCTTATCAAACAAAGACGACGAACAAGAGGTAACCTTAGGAACTAGTTTGGTTCTCAGTTGCAGAAATACGAAAATTGAAAGTTCATAATAATAATAATAATACCTACTCATAACACAAATTCCAATAGAATAGAAAGGATTCAGTAAATGTGACCAAAATTCAAAGGTGGGAGCCATGGACGACTAAATGTTTTTTTCTTTGGTGCCATCCGATGGTATTCTGGCGTTCATAGCCATTCGATAGCGTAATTTTATCGACAATCCAGATTTCAAAAAGAAATATTCTTCCTATCCCGTGGATGTGCAATTTTTTGATGTGTAAGTTTGACTACGTACGAGCACCCAGAAACTGAAAGGTAGGATTCTGAAAAATTTCTTGTAGGCCTCCAATGCTTTCTAATAACCAAATCCTGCAAGTCGTGATTTAGGCCACAAACTCTTTCTGTACAAACGCTGTCTTCTATTTTAATGCATGAAGAAATCTGGCTGGAATATTGGGTGGCAGTTAAAAAATCCAGTTACACCACCGTCAACTGAAACCGTAGTAATTCCTCTGAAGTGCATAGACAAAACAGCTGGACAACGATTAAAATTATTTCCGAAGATTTTATTCATTCATCATGTATTGAAGTCATTTAAATATAGCACTGGTGCCTCGTCAGCCTCTCTTTCGTATTCTGCTAGAGTACTGACGAGCTCAGTGTTACTGGCCCTCGTGTCAGAGCGTAGTCCAAACGAATTATGTCCCTGTGCGTGTGTGCCTGTACGTGACTGGCTGTGTGCCTGTGATTCGTTATGTGCCTGTGATTCGTTGAGTGCCTGTGCGTGACTGGCTGTGTGGATGTACTGACAAGAATGTTTACACAACATTAGCTTCGTGCTTGATACAATACAACTGAATGTTCTGAAGCAACACTGCTACATTTTTCGTTGCTGTTTAACAGATGCGTGAGTCTAACCGTCATTCCAGCGTTGCATTCTGGCCAGGGCACACACCACTTCATCACCTCGAGACACGCACGTGTGTGAGCCACAAAATAAGGACTCTTGCCATAACACAAGGTCACACCATAAAATATAGGCCTGACCATGAATAAAGTCGTACCGGCCATATATAGCGGCCTGATCTGCTTCTCCCACCGCTGCAGCTTACGTAGTGGACGTCGAATGATGGTATCGTCAATCTTTGCGCTGGACGTGATGAGACAGCGGTGAGGCGTGATGAGACAGCGGTGAGGCNAGGGTGAGGGTGAAGGTGAGGGTGAGGGTGAGGGTGAAGGTGAGGGTGAGGGTGAGGGTGAAGGTGAGGGTGAGGGTGAGGGTGATGACAGTCACTACAATCAAAACAGAAGAACCGATAAAATTTATCACAAGTGTGATCCTGTGATGAAGATGATGAATGTTATAAGTGAGTAATGTAAAAAAACTTCATGAGTATTATGGACACTATAAACTGAAATATCCGATGCCTATTGAATAAACACAAGCCACGGGCTGTATGTTAAATATAACTGTTGACACTGACGAGGCCGGTGCTTTGCAAAGCAATTAGCTGACTGTCAGGTAAACGCGTCACTTCTTTGTAAAGGCAAGTGCATGTTGTAAAAGGTTAGTAAAGACGTATATCACAATACTTGGCATTGTCGTACACTTTTTTCATTGACATATACAGAAGCAAAAGTCTTAATACGTCATCTAGCTTTACATTTTCCGTGTCGCAATAGGCTTAGCTTTGCCTGGAGCTGACAGCTTATAACAGCGGGAAGTTGGACAGACTTGTGTAACGCTACAGAGTACTTTTCTTCATGCATTATTAACTTATTACTACGTGCAAGAAAAATAATCTCACTTTATTAATGATGAGTTAGAAAAAACACGGAGCCCAGTCAACAGTAAAGTATAAATGCTCAGTATTTGCAAAAGACAGCTCTACTTGTTAGAGTATCCGGACTTGGAATTTCATTATTTTTGTGATCACAGCGGGATGTAATTTTGGCTAATTTGGAGCAGGTCTACATGGTTTAATTGCATGAGAGGTTCTAATCAAATACCTCCGTCACCATTAAAAGCTTCAAAAGTATTCGAAAATTAAAAATATTGAACTTTACGTAAATAGTCAGACATATGGAAAAATTGAGCATTCAATTTCAAATTACTGCGCTCTGTACGTTCTGACTGCGGTCAACTGAAGAACTCAGTGAAATGCACATTACAGGTCACTGAGGAACTCAGTGAAATGCACATTACAGGTAACTGAGGAACTCAGTGAAATGCACATTACAGATAACTAAGGAACTCAGTGAAATGCACATTACAGGTAACTGAGGAACTCAGTGAAATGCTCATTACAGGTAACTGAGGAACTCAGTGAAATGCACATTGCAGGTAACTGAGGAACTGAGTAAAATATACGCTGCAGTTAACTGAGCATTGCAGTTAAATATGCAACTTCATTGATTACATAACGCAGTCAATTAGGTTTCATTGCATGTAGATTCAAAACTATGTTATTTTCGCAATGATATCAAATAAACCCTGCAGTCAAATACAAATTGAAGGTAAATACTTATTGCATGTAAATGCGTAATGCCCGCACTTCAAACGTCCACCAAATTAGGTTCAATATTTTCTTAATTACTATTTTGATGAGACTTCATACCATCTAAAGCCAGAAATGGTGAACGTGTGTAATTACCGTTTCCAAACTGACGCAGTGCAGGACTTCCCTCGGAATGAAGAGCAAAAAAATCAGAAGGCCACAAAATTCTTGCTACTGAGTGGCTTGTGAAGGTGGAGCTGCATCCAGCTCATTCAAAAACGTGCAGCAAAAACGCGTTTCTTTTCAAAATATCTTTTGGTGTTTGTATTGACCTAGGAGACCTCACAGCTTAAGAATATTGAGCGTGCTGCGGTACCAGTAGAAAACTGTCAGGATTTACTCCTGAGCGACAAGCTTGGAAAAAATTGGAAAGTATTTAACGACAGTGTTGATGTTTGCACGTGTAACTATGTTTCATCAATCCAGAGTTGCAGTAGAAATTCCATGTAATCAATATCTGTTAAATTTATTCGAAGGTATTTTTTAACTTAAACTTTTTATGGATTCATCTGCTCTTGAATGCTAAATAATTTTTTGCTAGGGTATTCCAGGTAAATCCTGGTTCGGATTTTATTTTCTTTCTTCCATGTATATACCTCAAACATAGCAGTGTATTTCAAGTGAGGGTTATAGGTATCTAGTGCCCAAATAATCTTTAAACACTCATGATCGTGATTGACTAGTGCACCAAGAAGTCAAAAAGGACGGCATGGATTTCGTGATAATACGTCACTGGTGCTTGATAATGAACAAAAATTCCAACAATTTTAATTCTTCTCCTTTCGTGGAAGTCTTTTGGCGACATGGTGGCTGTCCTTTCCGCAAATCTTTACCTTTCTAATCTTTTCCTTTCTTCTATAATATTTCTTTCGCTGACATTGCAGCTCATACTCCAGCCTTTCTTGTACTATCTATTTTCCTTTTCTCTTCACTGTTCTCTTCCGACGAAGTTTGCCTCTTTAGACGCTTTTTATGCGATCACGGTCCATCTTTGCTTCGCGTTCTTGGTAAGTTTTTTAAGAGATAGCTCTACTCCTGAGCTTAGCATCCATGGCTCGAACATTGACTGTATTTCTGGAACTTTGCTAAGATCTTTGCCTTCTTTTCTTCTTGCGTGCTTGTCTGCGTTTCCTTCCTTCTGGTGTTTCTTCCAATGTTCTAACGAATTTTTCAGGTTCAATTTGTATCCAGAAACATACTTGTAGATGATACAGCATATTAGTGATCTGCCATTCTACGATATTAAGGCCATATATGAGCATCTTGCCGTTGAGAAAAGTTAAATTTTGTTTATTCTTTTAAGCTGCCATAGGTAGTTGATGATTTCTTGAAGAGGAAAGCTTTCTTCCAGCAAATTACTAAGGCAGAAAGGCAAGCGGTGCTCCTGGCACTTTCTGGTAAAAAATATAAGAAATAGCTTATGCGGGACAGGATCGAAAACTCAATCAAAAATACAGCAATTCATGTACCACGCTCAAACGAGGGATATTATCAAATCAAATAGTACCGAGCTACTTTTCAGAGCGAAGCGGTGTTTTTAGAGACCCACGGTGTGTCCGTTGGATGAGGCAGTCGATGTAAGGTGCTGGTCCAATAGCATAGTTTGAAGTAGAAATATGCAGTCATTAAGTAGAAGAAAACTGTATCTCTAGTACTTTTTAAACGAATGATTCCCCCATTTTGCAATTAAACCAAAAATTGTAATGAACCAGCATTCGGTTCCAGACTGTGGGTACTTACAGTGACTCAACCTGGGGCTTCTCCTCCGTGCGAAGTTTCAACTACTACGAAGAAATTCAGCTGAAAAATATGCTAAATAGTTTATGTACGACAGGATCAAAAATTCTAATTCAATATTCCGATTTTCGAGTATATATTCCGGAAACTATATTTGCAACCGTAATTTCGAGATGAAATTTCATGATAACTCATTTTGTTATTCAGTAGACGAATTTTTTCCTATTTAAATTCTTAAGAGCATGACAGAGAGACAGACCAAACTAGTAAGCAAACAAGTAAGCAACAAAATGTGTATTATTATATAGTAGGATTTCATTATTCTCAACTTTAGGAGCTGAAAGATAAGAGTACACATGGCTACTGATGACCAACGCTTCTTGTGGTGTCGTCTCTTGGTTGAAGTTATTGTTTTCCAGCAACTATTCTGAACAACAGCTACACAAGTGCTGGTGATGGTAGTCGAAAATGAAGGGAACATCGACTAGGGGGAACATCTACATATATAATGACAATCTATCTCCATCTCTCTCTCTCTCTTTCTCTTTCTCTTTATCTGTGTGTGCCCGTCCCATTACTTCCTATCTATTACTGAAGAAAAATTATTAAGCTGAAATCAGAATGGGTATGCATGCATTATAAGCGTTGTATTGTGGATACCAAAGGCACCGGATCACTATAAAATACTCATATTTTCGGTTATTAGCTTTTATTTCTTATACGGCCATGTTATCAGTGGATAAGATACAGAATGGAAGTTCTGTATAAATTGATGAAAAATATTTATGGGTAAAACTTCAAATGTATTTTTTTCATAGATCCTTAATTTTATCACTTTTAAAGCAAGGAATATCAACAGGTACTATCTGGGCCATGTTATCGGTAGATAACATACAGAGAGGTAGTTCTGAATGATATTAATGCAAAGTATTCATTTTAAACTCAATAATTCGTTGTAAATCTTTAATGCGTTCATCTTTATAATAAATTCAAATTAATTAAATCAAAATCGTAGAATTTCCACGGGAACTGTCTAGTCCAATAAGAATGTTTGTTGTCGTACGATCTAAGGAAGTTTTGGTAGAAAGCCTAGCATAAAAACCCGTAGAAAAAACACCGAGTTTAACAACTATAAATCAGCTATCACACAATCGAATGAATGAGAAGCCTTTGAATGCTTGCAGAATCGCTTATTTTCACCAGTTACGAATCACAGAAAATTAAATGTGAACTGTAACTGTTCTGAAGTGTTCTGAACGAAGAGCAACATCAGGATCATCAGTGTATGTCCCAGCAGGAACAACTGGAGGATAATTACCTCAGAAATGAGTGTTGCGTATCGAAGTCTGAATGTAGCAGTTTCAGAACCAGAATGTAAGTTTATGCTTCTAAAGGTTGAAGCTAACGCTGGAAATGTGAGAACATGATTCTGAATACGCGACAGTGAGCGTAAAGTTTTAAGGACTCAATGACTGAAAATTCAAATTACAGTACACGAATTTGAGAACAGGAATTGAGACTCATATGTTTACGAAGGGGGTGTTTAGAGCGGATGTTTGAGCGCTAGAATCTGAATTTAGAAATACGAAGATAGGAATCCGAGAAAAGGATTTCAATCAAGCGCTGCTTAAATTACAGGACTTTCAAAGATGAATTTCTTAATGAATTCAAATGAAACTTTAAAGGAATTGCTTCCCAGTACATTAATGTTTGTTTTGTCACGAGGTGTGTGATTAACTACTTTGTATAATCTACATATGTGATCGACTAGGTATCTCCATCTTTCTCGCTGTATCTGTGTGTGTCCGTCCCATTACTTCCTATCTATTACTGAAGAAAAATTATTGAACTGAAATCAGAACGGGTATGCATATATCACAAACATTGTATTGTGGATACCAAAGGCCCCGGATCAATATAAAACACGTTATTTTTTCCGTTATTAGCTTTCTTCTCTTACACGGCCATGTTATCGGTAGATAAAGTGGAAAATGGAAGTTCTGAATACATTTTTACGAAAAATATACAGATTCTGATAATACCACTGGTAAAAGTGAAAAATGTATTTTATTTGATACATCCTTAATTTTATCACTTTTAAATAAAGGAATTTCAACGGGTACTATCTTGGCCATGCCATCGGTAGATAAGGTGCACATTGGAAGTTCTGTATATATTAATGAAAAATATTCATTTAGAGCGCAATAATTCGTCCCAAATCTTTAATGCATTCATCCTGATAATAATTTCAAATCAGTAAAATCTGAACCGTGGAACTTCAACAGGAACTATCTAGTTTATCATAATGAAGTAGGACTGAAAACTGATGGTAAAAATCATGCAATGGGTTAACCAAAAGAATATAAACAACTAGTAGTTTGACTACACGAGAATGCTGACTGAACGCTTGTCATTAAAACCACTTAATATTTACCAGTGTACATGATGGTCAAGTCGATTTTTGAGGTAACTTCAACATTTCAAGCTGAGGATCTTAACGAACTCAGCGTGTGTTTTAGCTTGTTGTTTAAGTTGTTAAAGACATGAATTTAGGTGTGTACTTGAATCCTGATGAAGCTTAATGCCTTCTGAAAAACTGACTAGTTCACTCATCAGGATGATGAAATCCATCATTTTCATGCGCAGGTGCTGTGTATACGCCAACCTTCGTAGGCTACAGCCTCATGCGCAGTTACTGAAGTTTGTAGGAAGTTGTACGAGAGTGTGAGTGTGAGTATTGAGGTTTTCATTTTCGGATTTTCGTTGATTTTGTTAAATCTTCGTTCTCTTTGAGGACATTGATGTCTAAAAATAAAAGCCGTCTTTGGTTCGGGCTTTTTTACCATAATGAAGCATTGAACTTGAAATAGGATTTTCGGTAAGTCGAAGTAACTTAAATAATTTGAATGGACATCATAAACATAAATAGAATTACTCAACTCTAAAAGTTGTTTGTGAGGCTCAGAAATTATGGGCGTTCAGAACAGGCGGTCCCTGGCACTCTGAAATCTTTGCCAGAAAATTTTCTTCTGAAATTATTACTTCCTAAATCCATCTTACTCTCCAAAGCTGAGTTTACGTGGCATCTTCGTTTTTCCTTAGCTCTACACCAGCTCCATCAACACTCTTCTGCACTACGTCAGATAAACTGCAGGCTGTGTGGACGAGAACACTCCACACTGCAGAAATTTTCTATTTGGAGACCGTTGAAGTTGTCTTGACATCGGCCGTGCAAGTGAAGAAACTTCATTGGATATTAAAATCGAATTTTCTTTTGTGACAAAATAATTGATATATGCTATTAATCTAATTTTAAGTATAGTGTTTTTTTCAGAAATATGAATGTAAATTGTTTGCCTGTGGAATTTGAAATTTTCTATTTCGTAAATATATTTTTTCCTGATGTTTAAGAATCAAGATAAAACTTAATTACCAGAAGTTCGAATTTGTACTCGTACCAGACCGTCTGAATAGAAAACAATTGACAGAAACAAATCACATGAATTAGAAAGGTAGAATCGTCGAAAACAGAAGAATAGCTTGTGTTCTAAGTAAAGAATTTGATTTAGAGATTAAAATATTTTATTGAACACAATGAAGGAATTTTGCTCCTAGCTTCGCTGCTCACCATAGAAGATCCCTCTGGTTGTGAGGGATTGTTCATAAGTCACTAATCTGTCACAATGAAGCTTTCATAGTTAGATTTAGTGCTTCTACAAACTTATCTCATGTATTCCTTAGCCTACTTTCAGAATGGCTGTCCGTCTTTCAGGACAAGTGAACAAATTCTAATTTTTGCGTAGATGCAGAGCTGCAATTCCGTAGTTCGTGCATCATTATCTTGAGAGACAAAAAACACACGCTCCTATTACCCGCACAATGGGCCTATTCTCCATTTGTCACTCTAATATAATAGCAATTATCTCGGACTTCCTCCATTATTTACATTTATTTTTGTTATTTTCCGAGGCAGGGCAGACTTTTATAAGATGCTCCACAGAGGCAGGGCCGATAAAACCTGCCGAAGTACGACCAGAGACGGCCAAACTTTTGCCTTGAGTCATCATTACAGGCAGACCAGGCAGCACCTGTAGGCATCTCTGCCTGCACAATCTTGACTGTCCTCAAGCCAGTAGAGAGCTAGGGTACAAGAGCTCAACTGGCATTGAGTATTTTTCCTCTTTTTTTGTCGATGTGAGACAGCTGAGTACTTGTGTTTCAACTGCCCATTGTGAGAGACGGTAAACCCATTGGCAACAAATACCAAGAATATCTTGAAAAAATGAGGCTACTTTTTATAGTTTTTAAAATATGTGGAAAATATTTTGAATTTAGTGGTTGATGGAAACACATTTTTTCTGAGTCAACATAGCAGCTTCCATGTACCTTAAAAATATTCGTAATTTCTTTCCAGAAAAAGTTGTCTCAGAAATTAGAGCTGGCGTCAAAGATCTCAGAAATTTCAAATGAAAGGGAAGAGCAAATCCTCGAAGCATTGTTGAAAGTCTATGGAAATTTTACTTCGCAGAAATAGTTGACAATGAAATAATATATAGTTAAAAAAGTTGATATGAACGTTATAACTGGTGCATATACATTTTAAGACTAGTAACTTGGATGCAAGCGAAATGAAGCAAGGAAGAAGTGTCCAGCTGTTACTAACTGGGCATATGTCAAGAATTTGAGTAATAGCTTACTGAGTCCAGGTCCTTGAATTTTCAGAGGGGGAGGAGAATATTCCATTGAAACTGCAATGGCTGACGTTGATTCTTAGTCAGCTGAGAAAGCAGCAGAGGTGTTGCTTGCGTGTGCCAGCTCCAGGAAAGCAGCGAGGACGCTTTTCAAACTGGAGTGACAGTCCTTTTAGAGAGACGATGTTCTCTTCTGCAGCAAATTTATCAGAGGAGTGACAGCAGCTTTTGAGTCAAAAAGCGCTTGCGGCGACGATGCTTTCTGGAGACCCAAGAAACTCAGAATATGAACAGGATAACCATAAGAATTGTGCGATATTGTGTAGGTGTAAGGCACGCTGCCATCATGTCCAATAAAACATGAAGGTGGCTTATTTATGTTGGGAGTGAATTACTGTTGAATAAATTTCTCACTTATGTCACTGCCGTGGTCGTCGTTGTTTTACCACATTACCAACTTAACCCTTTCGGTACCATGATGCAAATATCAGAACCTTTTCAACATATTTAACATCAAATTTTAAAAGAGATGCTTTGTGATGTTTTACGGTCACTGCATTGTCCTGATCAAACTGTAGCTTGCACTGCCCTACCAGCGTTTGCACAGACACACGTGTTGCTCTGCATCTTAATAGGCGAAAAATGACTGCGGCTACCAGAGATGCCGTCAGTACCGAAAGGGTTAAGCCTCAGTAATTGTCTGACATCATTTGTAGAGGATCGTCAATTTATTCTCGTGCAAGAAGGGAACCCGCACACGGCCGGCCACTCTCTCCACTCCAGCTTTCTTAACCAGTCGCCAGCACGGAAATTTTCGAACGGATGTTAATACTTGAAACTGTTTTTTTGCTATGGTGCACGGAATATTTGATGAAAGAAGAGGGATTCAAGAAGGTTTTTGTTCCTTTCTGATCTGTATCCAAAATAAATTGCTGTAACTCTAGGCCTAAGTGTTTATGTTTTGTGCAACTATCTATTGATACTTTATTTTCTGTTTTTATGTGAATTGTTGGCTGTTAGTATAGTATAAGCTGCCTATTTCACTATTTCAATAATATAATGACATATGCTTGGAGTTTAATGAATGTTTATGTGTGGGAGAACTCAAAGAGAAGGATTGCACCGAAATATATTCTTAACTAATTGATTCAGTCAAATTATTTGTAACTAATTGATCCAGTCAAATAATTTGTAACTAACTGATGCATCTGACTGACCCAGTACAATAGTTAGAGCGCTGGATGACAATGCTGTATGCAGAGTTGACATGACTGAGGTCATGAGTTGTGTAGCTGCGTGAAGACCAGTTTCTAAAAACAACAACAACAACAACTTATCTTAGTAAAGATGTGGTGAGGAGTAAAACGAGGCAATGACGCAAGTATTGCTTGCATTAGTCAAGTACTACTTCTATTAGTCAAGCATTGCTCTTGTTAGTCAAGTACTACTTCTATTAGTCAAGCATTGCTCATGTTAGTCAAGTACTACTCTTATTAGTCATGATTTGCTGTTGTTAGTCAAGTACTACTTCTATTAGTCAAGCATTGCTCTTGTTAGTCAAGTACTACTTCTATTAGTCAAGCATTGCTGTTGATAGTCAAGTGCTAATTCTATTAGTCAAGTATTGCAGTTGTTAGTGAAGTACTACTTTTATTAGTCCAGCATTGCTCGTATTCGTTAAGTATTGATTGTATTATTTAATTATTGCCAGTATTAATCAAATATTGCTTGTATTAATCAAGTATCGCTTTTATTAATCAAGTATCGCTTGTAGTAATCTAGTATTGCTTGTATTAATCTAGTATTACTTGTTTTAATCGAGTATTGCTTGTATTAATCAAGTATTGATTTTATTATTTAATGAAATTTAAAGTGAAGAGCGGGAAGGTGACACAGACGGCCAAATTTACAGAAAACGTAATTAATCGGGTCAAAACAATAGCAGTCGAAATTAGTCACCAAATGTGATTATCAGTCTATGAGTCGTTTTAAAAAAGCCATATTAATATATTCAACTAATGAATGTCAGTCAAATGGTGAATATCGTTATGAAAGAGATCCTTCAGTAGCACTTCTGGTCGTGTACTGTAATTTCTCCAGCATTGCCTTCATCTAAGTTGAAGGGCAGAGTTTGGCTTACATCAGCTGGCCTGAGGCAATTCCTAGACAGATTACTGCGAATGAGGAAACTTTGCCAAGTCCCTATTGGATGCCTCCAAAACTATCACGTCCCATCAGGCGTCTGAGGCTTATTTATTATGCACGTAGCTCGTGGAGCTCGACCCAAGTCAAGTTAACACGTGTTGCTCTCAGTTGACAATGAACGCAATTATTTGTTCACGCTTGTGCTGCTCAGTGTAGCAAGGAAAATAAAAAATTAACTAAATTCAACTAAACGATCAGGCTATGTTTCGACGTGAATAACACTTAAAGTGTTCTGCTGATCGTTGGTAAATGTAGTTGAAGTGAAACAGACGAACAGAACCTGTGTGTAAATGTTAGACTAACAGACCTTTGTCTGTCAAGCTAAGAGGACTTCTATCTGTCCAGGTGACCATAACTTCCTTTTTATGGAAGTTATGGTGCCGCACAGTAGAAGAGTTCTTTGATGAGTTTCCTCTCAATATTTTCAGAGAATAAACTTTTCTGTAGAAAAATCGTTGTTCTGATGATAATGAGTCAATTTTTCCCAAAAATAAAGCTTAGTGAAGGTTTTGCAGCTGTCACATTTACTAGCTTTGACACAAGAGAGGAAAATATAGTAAATCATTTCGCTGATTTAAAATAAGGGATCTCATATGAAATGAACATGGTCATTCATGCGCAAAAGAATCTCATGATTATAAAACTGGACACGATTTGAAATGAATCGTCACTTTCCATGATGATTTTCGCCCCGGATACGTGGAGGGCGAGTAACAGCGAAGCAAGAAAACTTCTAATATATTCAATTGACTTTTTTTTGATGCAACGTAAAAATATTATCCTCCATCACATTATTCCTCTTCACATGAGTACGAGACAAAGAAGGTGTGGCAGTTCATTGATAATTTGTTTCACTGCAGCCGTTCTGTATGACAAACATAGGCTGAGGAGTATATGAGAACAGTTCGCAATGAAAGGAGACTAAGAGTTTTAATAACAAATTTTTACTATGAAAAACACCGGAGGACTTTTAAACACACAACATTTATTAACGCATTATACTTGCAGGCAAGCGTTCTTCCTTAAGAATTAATTTTGGAGGAAAACATTTTCATTCGATGCAATCACAAAGTTTTTGAAGGCATCGGCAAGGTTCATGGGAGCCGTGCACCCGCATGGAGAGCCATATTATGTCTGGCCTATGTGTGAGGTCCAGGTATATGTTCAAGTGTAATTGAACAATGAGCTCGTCTGAGAAAAGAGTTCTTCTGAAGAGCTGACCGTATTTTGTTCGAATTTTAAATGCAAGACACGCAATAGAGGCTGACTTGGTGCGGGTGCTGGCGTGTGCGACCACTGAGTTCCTAAAAGCTCACATGAATAACACATGACACACAAGAGTGACTCTGGTTCTAGATATGCAGCCGCTGCTTGCTGCTTTCAAGGTAGGAATGTGCTGTGGTCATCAACGTAATATTTACCAGTAGACCTGTATTAGCACAAGTCTACTTCATTACTTCACAGGCCTTCTACTTTACAGGTCAGCTTTATTACCCACGAGAGATATGATGTTATTATTGAGACGACGACATACCCTCACCTCGCAGGTCTTGCTGATTGTCATGATTGAAGACCAGAAGTGTGAAACTTTAAAAAAACTGCTGACATTGGGCAGAACTGAGCGTGAAAAGCAAGTTATGCCTCTAGCCCTGCATCACTGGTCACTCCTTCACGGCGGCATGAGACGTCTTTTGAATCTCTTCAACTGTTGATTTCATGAAATAAATGTACCATGAACGGCATGTTTTTTTATTAACAAATGAATTAACGATTTGTGTTTCATAAGGGATTTTCTTGAGTAAAAAGTCTCAACTAAAATGTGTCTCCATTTAGAAACGAGCTATACATACTGGAAAAAAAATTAATGGTTTAGTATTCCCATCGTTCGTTATTTTTTGAAAATCATCTATGGAAACATCTCGCCTCTGATTATATGTTCATTAAATAGACTGCTGGATTACCAATTATAGTAGTCGCTGAGGTTCAGAGGGGCGGCATTCAAGCCTGTTCTCGAAGCACTGGTAGGCAACGCACCTTGCCTTCCGTGGACTACAAGTGCTGTCAAGGCTGCAGTGGGGGTGCTGATGAGCCTCAGCTCCAGCCACTAGTCTTCACACCCTCCCTCTGTGCTGGTGCCTTCACTTAAGAGCATCGTCTCTGGAACCCATGATGTGACGGTCTTTTTCGGACGCAGTTCATAAAGGAAAAAACTGAAATACTTATCCTTGCTCAGTGTTACGAGAAAAAGTTAATATGGAGAATGACACTTAGTCCTAAGAGCCAAGATTTGAAAGGACGTGCTGAGGATGCTTAGCTCACATCACCTTCCGGTGCTACCATCCTGGATGTTTAGGGAGCGGCAACATAATTTGTTTTTTTCAAAGAAAAGTGCATTTAAAATAAGGAAGTTATGTTGTCGCATCCTGTATTTTTTCTAGTTGTCATTTGGACGCTTTAAGGATTTTGTTTCGTATTGGTGTTCGCAAACAGGTGCCAGTCAATGAACTATTTTGTTTAAGATTATCAGTTTCCTTTTATGCAATTTTTTCATCCTCCACTATGTCGATTTTATATACTGTGTCTTACTGACGCTTTTACTGTCATTGCACCAAACTCTGCTATGTGTATTAAGATACATAGTTTTACATTTTTCGCAGGCCCCTTTGATACCGACCTAGTTTTTAAAAATCATTTCTCGTAAGTTCATCCCTGCAGCATTTCTACTTAATTAACGTCGATTATAACGTAAAATTAAGCCATATAAATCTTACTTATAGGTTCTAAGCATTGACATGTAAGGTTCAGATTGTTGAAGGCCGCAGCCCTTGGTTTGCGGGTTCCTAACTGTTCCCAGTCGTTGGGACCACATTATTCTTCAGTACCATGTCCCTTTTCGTCATCTGCTATAGCTTTTAGACTCACCTGTTGGAGGCTTGTACTAGTGGATCACGCTACTCTTGACCATGTCGAAGGTTGAATGGATTTAGCTTCGGGCAAGATGAAATTGCGCATACATGTTGCTATCAGTCTTTGGCGTAAGTATATCTATTTCATATGAGATTCACTGTTCAATCCGTACCTTGATATCCTGAATAGATTTTGTATCTGACTTGAATCTCAAACGAACTAAACAATTGCCATTTCTAATTTTGAGTGCAAATTCGGAATTCGAAAGCTAATTATAAATTAAAACGCTGGTTCTAAATTCTAGTGTTAATTCTGAATTGTAGTGCGTCAACTGATTCATTGACATTTATTTCGTACACACGGGCTCGTATGCTAAATAGTGTTACTCCTTGTAACGTCTTGACCTTCGTTATACCTTGAGCGTTACCTTGGTGCTGTTTGGACTGTGCCCTGCTTCCGTAACCCTTATATGCACACATTTAAGATCCAAATATTACTGAAGTGCATCTGACGCTTGTTTTTACCAGCCAATGACAACTGAATTGTCCATCCTTTTCGTTCGTTCGGGTTGGGCACGTGTTAATTATGAAAGAAGGAGCAGTACGGGGATGTTTGATGGATAACTTGATAATTAAACGTAACAATTCTGCTTGTATCATTTATGATACACGATTAATCTATCGCATCAAATGAGCTCTTTGCCGTCTGAACACTACACTAGGCTACAACTGTCATGCTTCAGTTGCAATTTTAACATATCTTACTTAGCTATTGAAATTTTTATGACCTAAAAATTTGCCTTTTATTATTTCAATTCAAGAATTCTCTTTACACATGAAAAATCACACACGAACAAATGAGCAGCGAAACGTACATTACAGGAAAACATCAAATATACAGGTACAGGTATATCTGATATACAGGTATAGATAAGGGATACAGGTACTGAAAACTACCATGGAAATGGAGACACGTAGGGACAAAAAAACTCAAGTACTGATCAAATAATGTAGTACGAACTGGAAACACAGGTGTAGGCAGTAAATTATGCCACTGGATAGGTTGAAATTAATTTTTTTTCGCTTAGAGTTCAAGTTTTTGTGCTAGGTTGCACGGATTAAGCTTTAAGGTTCGGTGTTTTGGTTCTACATCTCAGGTTAGGTTATGTAAATTACGCTCGAGTGATCAGGCACCGAACAAAAATTCATAGATGAACATTATATCAAAGTACGGAGAAACAAGAATAACAGTAGACCTGATTTTTAGTTTTCTGAAACATGAATTACATATTTGATCATTATCTACAGGTATTTGCTGTTCTGACTCGTTATACAATAACAACATAACTGTTGTTCAGAACTGTGTTAACAAGAGCTCATGCTGGCGCTAGGCTCTAATAAGGAAATTAATGACCGGAACTATGGAAGTCGGCCGCTGAAGTTTTGAGAAACAGTTCACATTGAGAAATGATGTGAGTTAGAAGCAGCCGGGATAAAATAATGGAGAGTAAGTCACGGCTTGCTGAGTCACGACTCACTGAGTCACGACTCACTGAGTCACGACTCACTGAGTCATGACTCACTGAGTCACGACTCACTGAGTGACGACTCACTGAATCGTGACTCACTGAGTCACAACTTCAAAACTTTGCTCCACAAGATTCGCAAGTTTCTCTCTCCTCTAATGTAACTTATCACAAATTCAGTTTATGAATCATGAATTGGCGATAAGAAGATTGCCTTCTGCATGTGACTATGATGATACAGTACAGTTCCTGACAACCGGACACCTGACAACCGGACTAACATGAATACCGGACACCTGACAACCGGACTAACATGGCAACCGGACACCTGACAACTGGATTGACATGACAACTGGACACCTGACAACCGGACTAACATGACAACCGGACATTCAATGAATATTATTAGCATTGTTTACCATGTTTTCATTGATTTTTTTTCAATTTGTTTTCTTATTACCAGAATTTGTTATGTAATTTCATTTCATAAAGCCCATGATGTGTGGAGCTGGTGAATCCGTTTCTGGAGCAAAGAGAAAAAGAAAATGTTTAACGTTAAATGTAAAACGTGAGATTATTGATAAAAAGGAGAATGGCGCAAGCGCAAATGATTTAATGGAAATGTATAACATTGTAAGATCAACTTTATATGATGTACATAGTTCAAAATTATAATTTCTCAACGAGCTCTGTCACAAAACAGCAAAAGAAGCGGCGATAAAAAGCTTTTTCGTCAGCTATCTTCTGTGATCTTGGACGAAAATCTTCACGATTGGTTTGTTGCAAAGCGCTCCGTAGACATGGCAGTCTCCGGGCCCATGATTATGGCTAAAGCTAAACAACTGAATGAAGATTTAAAATTAAACTTAAGCTGTAAATTTAGTGTTGGTTGACTGCGATCTTTCAAAGAGTGTTACGAAATAAGGGAGCTAAACGTCACTTGAGAAAGGAAATCTGCTAACCCTGAAGCTGCTGCTCAATTTCGAGCGTCTTTTCTTAATCAAACTTTAGCATATTGTGGTGAAAAACAAGCTACAGGCTTCAAGCATAACAAGGAGTGTTTAACTGTTCTTGTGTGTGGGAGCGCATCGGGCAAACACAATTATTAAAACTTCTGGTGATGGGAAAATATGCTCGTCCTCAGGCATTTAAAAATGTAATCGAGCAACCGGTAATTTATAGAAATCAGAAAAATGCATGGATGAGCAAAGGTATCTTCAAAGATTGGTTCTTCAATAGTTTTGTTCCGTCAGTACGCGAGAACTTCGAAAAAAGTGGAAAATCAAAAAACACGAAATGTTCGTTGCTTCTTGATAATTGTGCAAGTCATCCATCTGAGAGTGTTTTAGTTTCAGACTCCGGGAACATTTATGTGTGTTATTTCCCACTCAGTGTTACTTCACTTATGCAGCTAATGAATCAAGGGGTCATAATGAATCTCAAATGCCATTACAACAGCTATTTCATGATGCGGATGATGCATAAAAATGTCAAAGCAGTAGAATTTCAACGAACCTTTACCATCAAAGATGCAGTTTATTTGCATCAAGAAGCTTGGGATGCTGTAAAAGTCACAACTGTTTGTGGAGCATGACATCGGTTATGGCCTCAGTAAGATGCCGAAAATGAAGTGGAAATGAATGAAATTCCCCAGACTTCAAATTATGTGGTAATAGAGTTAGGAATTCTTTCACTGAAAGAAATGTGCAGACTTACTTTAGATGATGATCCTTTACATAACCTAGATGATTATGATTTACAAAGCTGGATTGAAGCAGACCTAAATGACAACCAACCGGATTTCATAGATCATCAAACTGAAGCGAATCTTCGTAATGATGAAGATAATTCATACTGTCCCAGCAGCGAAGTAGACGAACATGCTGCAGAAATTACCTGGGAATCTGTTTGAAAAGACCATTGAATATGTGATCCAATTCATGGAGAGGAAACCTATTTTTGACAGTGAAGATTCTATGCCAGCACGAGGGCTACAACTATGTCTTGCAACCAAAAAGTTAGAATAAATATAATGGGAAGAAATAAGGAAGAACATAAAGGCGGTAATGAACGATAATACAGATGAATAATAACAAATAACGGGACTTTACTTACAATAAATTGAAGCTCAAATTTGTTACAATCTTAGAAACATTAATTCAACATGCTTTATTCCTTGGTTTAGCCTAACCACAAACATGTTGTTTAGTTTTTGAATGTGAACATGCAATTCTTGTAAATGATCATATGTTTGTTAAGTTCCGACCAAAAATTACCTGCAATCAAGTAATTTACGTTTCAATAAATCTTTAATTTTCTATCTTCATGCGGATGACTTGACAACCTGCATAACTTGATTCCCGACATGTATGAGTCCTGTTGTCAGGAACTTTACTGTATTAGTATGATAGTTAGTTCAGATAACAACTGAAAATTTCTCTAAACGTTCAACTTCATCTCCCCATTTTACCGCCATAGTGTAAAAAATGCGCTGAATTCAATCAAGATTACTTTTGAAAATTTATTCTGTGGAAAAATTTAGTGCAGGGTACCTCTTAGTACTGAAAAATCAAGAATCAGCGACACAGTAAATATTTTTAACGCAGTCAAGCATGACGTCCAACAGCAGTCATTGGATGAACGCGTGCCAAATTAAATCTGTTAATTGCAGTTACGACTGCAATTGCAGCTCTCTTTCACTCAATTTCTGCAGAAAAACGAGCTGGTGGTGCCTGCCAAAGAGCAGGAAACGTCAAATAAATTCTATCATCAATTCATAAACCCATCATTAATATATTTGGATTTATAGGAACGAAGCCAGTGACTTCTGATGCATATTGTGTTGGGTGATGCATGACTAGCCATGGCTTCTGATGCTTATTGTGGCGGGTGATGCATGACTAGCCATAGCTTATGATGCTTATTGTGGCGGGTGATGCATGACTAGCCATGGCTTATGATGCTTATTGTGGCGGGTGATGCATGACTAGCCATGGCTTATGATGCTTATTGTGGCGGTTGATGCATGACTAGCCATGGCTTCTGATGCTTATTGTGGCGGTTGATGCAAGACTAGCCATGACTTCTGATGTTTATTGTGTTGGGTGATGCATGACTAGCCATGGCTTCTGATGCTTATTGTGGCGGGTGATGCATCGACAGCCATGAACTTAACTTCAACTTCGTTCAATCTCCTTCAATGAATCGAGCCATGACGAGTTTAGATCATAAATAACGACTGCATAAATCCCATCGTAAATACCTGGGTACATCACTAACATTCACTACCGGGATACATCATTAACATTCACTACCGGAACACATCACTAACATTCACTACCAGGACACATCACTAACATTCACTACCGGGACACATCACTGACATTCACTACCTGGAAACATCACTAACATTCACTACCAGGATACATCACTAACATTCACTACATAGGCACATCACCAACATTCATCACCATCAGTCGTGCTAAAGGCTCATCACCACTACTGACACAGAACACAGGGAATAACGCATGAAGCAAAAGTTCACCAATGATCTAACTTTAAGCTTCAAGTTCAGTCTTGAGTCAAGTTTAGGATGTGAATATTGCTAGTCTGTTCTGAATTAAATATTTAAATATCGTACATACTAACTGAATTTTATATAAATTCAATATTTTAAGTGAATTCTGTATTTACAAGGCACATATAACAGTTCATTTAAACTGTACAGTTAATGTAAGCTTATGTAGCCCCATTTAAGATCTCAGTTTCCCTGATCTCATGCAAACGTTTTGATAGTGAATTAGTCTTGTTAAAAAATATTAAAAAGATATTAATACGTTTAAAAAATACATTTAAATAAATACTTATTAATACGTAAAAAAATACATTAATATGTATCAAAAACGTTTTTGTTTAAAAAAAAACGTTTAACTATTATTCCCAAACATCTGCGTGAAGTATGTGAAGCCTCATACGTCAGCAGAGCCCAATTATTACACGTAAACTTTCTTGAAGAAGTTAGTGGCAGCGAAGAAGAATTTGAGTCCCAGACTCGATAATGGATGGGAGAGTTGAAGAAGAGTTTGCCTGTGATTCAATATGAAAAATTTGTGTCCAGGATTGCTGCTTGTCGTGTGGGCGTCCACGCGATGACAGGCTGATCAGGACAGCCAGATGACTAAGTCAGATAACTAAGTCAGATGACTAAGTCAGATAACTAAATCAGATGACTAAGTCAGATGACTAAGTCAGATGACTAAGTCAGATGACTAAGTCAGATGACTAAGTCAGATGACTAAGTCAGATGACTAAGTCAGATAACTAAGTCAGATAACTAAGTCAGATGACTAAGTCAGATGACTAAGTCAGATGACTAAGTCAGATGACTAAGTCAGATAACTAAGTCAGATGACTAAGTAAGATGACTAAGTCAGATTCAGGATGTATAGTATTAGTAAAATGAAAAAGAAACAATAAAACTTTGCTCTTTAAATGCCTTCATAATTCTTATCTTAACATGTTTGTTGCGATTGCCTGATTGGTGTAAAACTTCACTTTGTACGCATAGTCACTAGAAGGATCTGAAAAAATTACAGAACCTAACCTAAGTGAGCCACCGGTGGGTTGCATCGCAACAAACGTGTTAAGATTAGACGTGCTTTGACGATCGAGATTCTCTGGATTGTATGTATTCATATCTTCTGCCTAGAGACTGCATATAATCTCCCATGATTGTAGTGTCCCATCGTCCTTGGTATCTTCTTTTCATAGCTGTAATGTCCTGATGAATTCTCTGACCACGCTCCTCGCTGACACCACCCGAGTTTTCGAGGGAAAATCTATGTAGGCGTGAATGTAAAAAAATGAACTTTTGAGGACACCCACCTATCCATTTTCTTTAAGTTTTTAATAATTTTAACTACCAATTGTTTATAATTAGGATCCTTGGAATTTTCTGGGAATCCATGAACTGCAACACGAAAGGTACACAAAGCTTCTGTTTCAGCTTAAGTCATCTCTCTTTCCAGTTCCTCTGACTTCAACATTGCGTTTACTTGGGGCCGAACAGGTATGCCATTCATGATCTTAGCCTCAGATAACTTTAGAAACACAAGACAAACTTCTTGGAAGACTTCTTCCAAATCTAAGGCATTCACTAACTGTTTTACCAAACCGAGTTTGATTTGAAGGAGAGAAATTGAATTTAAGATTTTGTTGGAATTTACTAGAGGCTGTTTGAAAACATTTAACATTCTTGGCTACAGTTCCACTTGTGAGGGCCAATGCACTGTCTTGTAACGGCCATCGTCAGCTATGCTGTCTAATAAGCAAATAAAACGTGAATACTTCATATATTCCACTTACAAGCAGAAGAAGAAGGTCAGTTTTTTGAAATCAAAATAAATATCCCAGTTGAATTCAGCGTAATATATTTTTTAGAGACGTTCTTTAATATTATTGTAGTTTTCTTTCTTCTGTTTGGAGTGTGCAAGAGGCAAAGAAGTATATTTATTTTCATAGTGGAGCAACATTCCTTTGACACTTTTCGTTGAGTTATCTATGAATAGTTACTGTTCTACCGGATCATGCTTGAGTCCAACAGCAGTCAACAAACCACTCAAATCTTCACAATAAAACAGGTCAATAATGTTTTCATAATAAATTTCCTAGACATTCAACGTCACCCATGGGCATTCTGAAACAGAGTCTGTACGCCATCCACAATTTCAACTTAATATGTACCTGTTTTTTCTAAAGTCATGATCACGCACATAGCAAAATGTGTCTGGAGAAATTTTACATCCTCTATTAGCCATCGTGTAAGTAGCAGAGCGTATTAATTGATCTGAAAGAGAAAATTGGGTATACATTTACTAATGAAACATTATAACACTACCAAATATACGGTACCATTTAAAAACGACTTATATCTTTAACGATCGATGATATAGAAAGAATAATTGCATCTTTGGAATCAGCAAAAAAAGCGCCTAGATGACTAAATATACCATGAACAATTTCTTTTAAATTCTTAAGTAGTGTAATAAAAGTGTTGTAGAATGAAGAAGAAACGACTCAGCTCCGATATAATGAGCGTGCTATAAATGAAGGCTTTTTGTTATGTCATGAGGGTGTTACATAATGAGCGTAGCGTGAAATAGAAATACATGAAGAAGCCTTTATATCGGTCACGCTTAAGCAGGAATATTTGTCTGACCTTTCTTAAAAGAATGTTTTATCTAGTTTAGTTATACTGTATAGAAGTATAGTAATTGGTGTGTTGTGTAGCATGGGGTTATTTGTGTGTTGTGTAGTATGAGAGTTATTGATGGGTTTTGTAATATGGTTATCATTGTTAAATTTTGTGCCTTAATCTTTTTCCACATTTAGAGTGAAGGGAATGAAGAAAATTTTAACTAAGACACTGAAGAAAGAGAATAAAAATGGTGACATAAAATGGAAAAGTGGATAGTCTGGATTGTAGACCCGGAATACAGAACTGGAAAGGAGAACTGGAATACAGAACTGAAATGGAGACTGGAATACAGAACTGAAATGGAGAACTGGAATACAGAACTGGAATGGAGAACTGGAATACAGAACTGGAATGGAGAACTGGAATACAGAACTGGAATGGAGAACTGAAATACAGAACTAGAATGGAGAACTGGAATACAGAACTGGAATGGAGAACTGGAATACAGAACTGAAATGGAGAACTGGAATACAGTACTGGAATGGAGAACTGGACTACAGAACTAGAATGGAGAACTGGAATGTACGGAATAGAGACCTGGCGTTTGCACGAGTGTCTTGAGTGCAGTGATGTGTTAGCAATATTCTGTGCCTGGATCGCATCTCTCTCTCGCATGGTTTTTGAAAGCCAAGGTTTCCACGAATTTTGCTCAAGTCATGCAACCCTTCACAGACTGAGAGCAAAGCAGAATTTAAAACTGTTAAGATAAAATATTTTTTCAAGTGAGCAGCTTTGAAAAATTGCTCAGCTGAAATGGGGGATGGAATTCATATAATTTATTTGAGCATAAGCTGTGCCGCGAGTCTGCCTCTGGCGTGCAGTATGCAACAGAGTTTTCAAGAACCGCGGGAGTAATCTGAGCAAAAAAATTACTTCGGATGATTATCTGTTGTACGAAATATTTTAAAAGCGTAGAACTGCGAGAAACTTTATTCAGCGGACCTTGTCTTACTTGCATGCTTGCCCCATCAGAGAATGAGGGATTCTGTACGAGACAAAGTCTATTTGTTGAAAAGTAGTGACTCCCAAGCTGTACTTTCATAGCTAAGAATAGAATAAAGCATTATATAAAATTATGCAGTACAGTTGCTTTAAAATTATGATCGAAATCGGCTGAAAATGAAACAAAATATTTATTTAGCTAATCTTCATGGAATGATAGACCATCTGATTCACGCGGCTAGCTTCATCGTCTCAGCGCGGTGTCTCGAGTAAGATATAGGGGCCGTAAATAAATGACTTATTGCTTTAGTTCACCAGCCTTTCGAGATATTTATTAACAAAAAAGAATCACTATGAGTAAATACTTTTCATGAACACAGAAATGTTTCACAAAGAAGGTAAAATTTTAGTAAGTTCATTTTCAAATATACAGCGGCTCGTCCTTCATCAATATTCCCAGCTGCTAAACCTTCATCAATATTCCCAGCTGCGAATCCTTCATCAACATTCCCAGCTGCTAATTCTTCATCAATATTCCCAGCTACCAATCTTTCATCAATTATCTGGCTACTAAATCTATCATCAATTCTCCGCCTATTAATCCTTCATCAATCCTCCAGCTGCTAAAATGATTATTGAGACATTTGACAAAGTTTGTCTCGAGGAAGCAAAAACACTTCAGAAACAGCTTTGCACTCTTATGTAGCTGAATTAACAAGTCTTCATCTTCCCTCAGCTAAGGTTGCTGAAAGTGGAGACTCTTGAGTCGTAGGTAGCACAAAATAATTCCTGAATTACAGACTGGAACAAACTATATTCTCTGGTAAGTAATTCTGTCCCACGAGCTAATGCACTGTCATCCTTCCCGTCATCATCAAATGTACGCAACACAAGAGCTTCCAATCAAATGGGCTTTGCGAATTAAAAGCGTCCAAGTAAATTAATTTAACACAAGCACAATAGAAGCTGGGGGCTGAGGCAGATTAGAACGGGGACAACTGCAGCAGTCGCAACTGTAGAGGAGGAGGAGGGAGGTAGTGTTGCTGCTGCTGTCGGTTGCAGCAGCTGTCAATTACAGCAGTTGTCAGTTGCTGCAGTTGGCGGTTGCTGCAGTTGTCGGTTGCTACAGCTGTCGGTTACAACAGCTGTCGGTTGCTACAGCTGTCGGTTACTGCAACAGTCATAATTGTAGAGGTAGGAGGGAGGCAGTGTTGCTGCAGCTGTCGGCAACTGCAGCTGTCGGTTATTGCAGCTGTTGGCCACTGCAGCTGTCGACTACTGCATCTGTCGGTTATTGCAGCTGTTGGCCACTGCAGCTGTATGTAGCAGAAGCGAATGGTGTCAGTGAAGCGGAACGTTAATAGCAGGCCTGGGTATTTGAAGCAGTTAAAGGGACAGAGAGAATGAAGAGAGTGTTCAGACTGTATAATATTTCAGAACTCTGGAGCGCATGAAAATTGGCGAGGTGCACTGCAGGTGGAATTTTGACCAATTTAATGGAAATTGAGGCAAAAATAGTAATAGTTTGAGACAAGGTACATGATTTAATAAATAAATAAATGTTTTTTTTTGTGTAACGCACATCAGTATTACATAGAAAAATCAATCATTTTCGATAGACCTTGGTAATTAGGTAACATGAAATCCTATAAACTAAACTATTTACTTTTAAAAATTTTGCAAGTTGTTTTAACAATTTACAGTTTGCAGTAAATATTGGTAATCATTAAAAAATATTAGAAATGTGCTGCAATAATAATTAATGTATCAAAAATGAAAAAGGGAGCAAAATCAAGAATATGAACCTTTATAGACATCGTATCATATGATTAAAACCGTTCTGTATAGAATTATTATAATATACTAGTGAATATGCCCGTACAAATAACGGGATTTAATATGCATTTGAAGAAAGAACTTGAAGCAACAGATGTAATCAGAAAGTCTGCAGATTTAACTACCAGTATTTAATGGAGATTGCTATTGTAATCATATAGGAGAAATTACGCGCGAAAAATATATATTCATTTATTTAAGGAGACACCTGGCATTTTATTATATAGTGTTGATACATTTACTGTAATTTATTTGTGTTTGGTTTTACGCATTATGAAAAAGGTAGGAGAAAATTCACCTTTATAAATGTAGCGTCCTGTACATTGATTTATCATACTGATATTTGCATATCATGAATGCAACTTTTTGAAAGAAAATATTTTGATTTATTTTCAGAGGATGTGTTCTAAGCATTTTATTTTTGATACCATAAGCGTCGGATTTCTGTGAAAAACGGGATTTTTTTCCTTCGGATTTAGCTTTTTTCTCCTTCAGTGGAAAATTCATTTAATTTAAATATTCCGTGATGACAATTATGATGTATGAGCACAATTACTTGAAAAACCCTTGAATTTTTGCACTTGATTTGAGAATAATTACTAAATGAATAATGAAAGATAAATAAGATAGCGTATATATTGAAGGGTCTGATAGAAAATAGTTTTGTATTAGGGCTTGAAAACAAGTTTGGATGCGCAGAAAGAATATTAAAGAGCAGAAAAAATTAGCAAATATTGAATTGGATGCGTCGTGGCCTGATTTAACTTCTCATGAGACTGATTCAGTGGTCAGTTGTTGTGCCAGTGTCGAAGTGGATGTCCAAATCCTTGGCGCGAAGAAAAAAGATTCAAATACGATATTACAAGGGAACTTCCTTAATAGAAAAGTTTCCCGACTCACGATTTTTTTCCAAACACTCTCCGTTGACGACAATTTTTCTTTCCTTACCGTACTCAGAGAACTACGATTTGCCTTGTATTAGCTATGGTACTTCATGAACAGGGGAAGAGATATGTCACACTACTTCCAACAGTTATGTCACACTACTTCTAACAGATATGTCACACTACTTCCAACAGATATGTCACACTACTTCCAACAGATATGTCACACTACTTCCAACAGATATGTCACACTACTTCCAACAGATATGTCACACTACTTCCAACAGATATATCACACTACTTCCAACAGAAATGTCACACTACTTCCAACAGATATGTCACACTACTTCCAACAGATATCTCACACTACTTCCAACAGATATGTCACACTACTTCCAACAGATATGTCACACTACTTCCAACAGATATGTCACACTACTTCCAACAGATATGTCACACTACTTCCAACAGTTATGTCACACTGGCTCTAACATTCCTTAGAAGGAGATAGTGGGTAGACACTCGAACAGTGTTGTGATGGATGGAAGGTTCTTGCCTGGAATAAATCAAGAGAATGTTGGCCATTTCATGACAACGTTCACCAATTTGCAAGGTTTTCTGAAGTGTTCATCATCTGTTTAAAAATCCAAAGGCACACTCATTCTACTACAATCAAGGTAGACGAATGGTTCTATTTATTTATGATTGCTCTTGAAATAACTGTGATTTTCAACATAGAACAACACAGCTCATAGGTGTGTAACAAGGACAGATATCTTTCATGCGCAAGGCTTGCTAAAAATATGATCTACTTTTGCAGCAGCATTGTCAGGGCTAATAAAAATAGGCCTTTAGAGCCCTGGTACCGGCCTAGGCCCGTGTCGTTAGTGCTTTGAGCTAAGCAATACGTACTGCGTGTGAGGAAATATGGGCATTGCCCTACGTACGGGCACACGTCTGCTTTTATTGTCTGCTCACAAATATCGGAGTGAACAAGGGCAGACGTTTGCTGCCGTGAGGGAAATGCCAGTAACAACGAGGAATATTTTGGGTTCAAGATGGCGAAGTCAAAGCGAAGCATGTTTTCTGTAGATAACATTTCTAACTTTTGCACGCGGTTTACGAAAAAAACAATTGAGCCAAAATATGATGTTGGAAGGCAAAGCGAGTTAAATATGAATGATACGAAGTAACAGTTGTCCTTCAGGAGATGTGAGGGGTCCATTAGAAATAACGAGAGAATCGAATATTTTCATGCAGTTGGTAGCAATACACGCACCTGAAACTCAAAGGTAACTAGAATACCCGAAAAAATGTATCATAAAGTCACCATAATTCTTAGATGTGCATCAAGTATAGCAACTTCCATTCGACTGAAATATCTCTTTTAGGTAAAGATGATCCTAAGCATCGAAGTTATAACCTGTCGAGTGCCTTCCAGTGCAGTGTAGTACTACATGAATGTCACATTGTAGTGCTACACTTGTCACATTGTAGTGCTACACCTGTCACTTTGTAGTGCTACACCTGTCACATTGTAGTGCTATAGCTTGATGCTATACTTGATGCTATACTTGATGATGCACCACGAGCTTGGTCGACTGGTGAGCGAATATGCTTGCGAGCGGGAAGACCCGGGTTCAAATCCCACTGCCGACATGGTTGACGCTGCTAGAAATACGGCATGGGACTTGGGTAAACAACCGAATAATTATCGAAGTAATTATCCGACCCAAGAATGGGCCAGAAGGTTCGTTCCTATAGCCTCATTCTATTCTATTCTATTCTCTTCTAGTGCTACACCTGTCATATTGTAGTGCTACACCTGTCACTTTGTAGTGCTACACTTGTAACTTTGTAGTGCTACACCTGTCACTTTGTAGAGCTACACCTGTCACTTTGTAGTGCTACACCTGTCACTTTGTAGAGCTACACCTGTCACTTTGTAGTGCTACACCTGTCACATTGTAGTGCTACACCTGTCACTTTGTGGTGCTACACCAGTCACATTGTAGTGCTACACTTGTCACTTTGTAGTGCTACACCTGTCACATTGTAGTGCTACACCTGTAACTTTGTAGTGCTACACCTGTCATATTGTAGTGCTACACCTGTCGCATTATAGTGCTACACACGTCACATTGTAAGGCTACAGCGACTGTGACATTGCGTGTGAGTGCCAGCGACTGTGACATTGCGTGTGAGTGCCAGCGACTGTGACATTGCGTGTGAGTGCCAGCGACTGTGACACTGCGTGTGCGTGACAGCAACTGAGACACTGCGTGTGAGTGCCAGCGTCTGTGACACTGCGTGTACGTGACAGCAACTGTGACACTGCGTGTGAGTGCCAGCGACTGTGACACTGCGTGTGCGTGACAGCAACACGCAGGTCTGTTTTTACCTTAGCGTTCTCAGTCAACATCTTGCACCTGACAACCGCCACCTGAGGATGAGAAGCGTGTTTGCTTAGGCCTGATGGGCTGAACTACAACTGCATGCGACGTAATCAGTTTTTTATGGCTAAAGCACGTGTTATTCATGTTCTTTTCATAGACACGAATTAAAATCCATTTACCTCTCTCTGCACTTAACATATCGACAAGCCTCATATTGCAACATTCGTGAAGAAGGCAAAATTTAAAAGAAATGGTAAATATGAATGTGTGTTTGAACAACCTGGCCGTGCAGGCTATGGATTTCCTCCTAGTGTCCAGTGAGGCTTCTCAGAGTGCACAGCAGCCGTCGCTCAACCATCACCTAACAAGTCTCCCCAACTCAGCCGACACTTGAGTAAACAGCTCACCCTCTCTTGACAAGCATCGCAGCGTTCTGCCACTAAAATATTGTCTGGAGTGTTGGGTTAGAAGTGAGGGAAAGCTTGGAATGTTCCACGGAAAATTAGGTCATATTTTCGATAAGAAACCTAATAGAAACGAACAATGCATTAGTCGCATGTCATCGTTATTCCTGATTAATGGAAACAATCATGATGGAACACATAGCACATAAGTATAGATGAATCAGTAGCTCTTATATGTATGTATATGTGTACAAGGACATGAATATATACAAGCAGAATACGAACATCGGCAGGAAACTAAAGTCATTATTTTCAGTGTTAGAATGATGAGACGTTACTGTACGACGGACACCATGCCTTGAGGTCAGGTCTCTTCAAGCTTGTAATGAAATAAGAACGTTAAGCAGAGATGCCTGTTATGTCACACTTGTTAACTGACGGCTATTGTGGTGCACGATGCTTCTCAGGTGTGCCTTCCTCACCACACCACACCACCTCAGCTGCACCCACCACACCACATCCCACCACACACCACACCACACCATCTCAGCTGCACCCACCACATCACACCACACCAACTCAGCTGGACCCACCAAACAACCCACACCGCATCACACCGCACCACACCACACCACCTCAACGTACAAAGTTTGTTGATAAATCGTGAACAAATTTTTATTAAAAAATGAAAAATAATTATACCCTGTCTCAGTGTAATCGAAAAGGGAAATTAAAATGAGAAGGTTTTGAATGAATCATAAATTTTCATAAAGAATTTATTTCCAATCGTTGAAATGCAGCTGAACAGACACGTGTGAACCAACATTTATACCGTGAGCAACTGTCTTTATTAGGAGGCAAATCAAGGCTTAAATAAAGGTAAATAAATAGGCTTCGTAAATGAATGTAAGCCTAGTGAATTTAAGCTTAAATAAAGGCCAAGGACTACTATAACCAGGACATGCACTGCCATGTAGCTGACTACGGTAGCGGAGGCCAGTTCACTGCGCTCTCATTTATCTCCTATCTGTCACAGTGCGAACATTGTCGTAGTCTGTCGCTGCATTTCTGCTGCATTTCTAAGTGAATACTGTTTGTTTACAAAATTTATTGCAAATTATATGTGTTAAAAATGCCGAACAAGTGTGGGATTGTGAACTATCGGGGTAATTACAATAAGGAGAACAGGCGCCGCGTGTTTCGCCTCCCGAAAGAGCAGTCTGAGAGACAGAAGTGGCTTGATGTTCTTCTACCTCGTGAAAACTTTGTTGTTAATCCAGACTAGTTTTTCATTTGTGAGATACACTGGGGTGCTGACCCACCTTTGATCAAATTGCGTGGTGGTTCTATGCGACCTGGAATCCCTCCTAGTAACTTCAATGTGCCTGCTTCATGTCTGCCTTCTCCAAAACTTACACCTCGCCCGGCGAAAGTGGAAGACCAACAACTGAGGTATTTTCTTCAGAAGGATAAGATTACTTCATTTGATGCTTACAAACCTGAACGTAACCTGCAGAAACAGTACAAGAACTTGATTATTTCAAGATCGAAAGAAAGGCTTGTGTGTTTTTTCATGACCGACAACTTCAGTGAATGCAGCCTGTCTGTGATTGTCGAAAACAAGCCCACTTTGTGTTCCCCACTAACGCTCAGTGCGTTCAAGAACGGCATTTGTGTACCACTGTTTAAGACACTTCATCCCAAAAATGGTTTGAGATCGTATACTCAGTTCGACGAAACTGGGCGCTTGGCAATGCACTATGACATCCCGTTTGACAAAACGATCCAAAATGTTGTCACTCTTCTTCAAGCTCACACATCAGCCTGTGTCGAAACCGAGAAGGAGAAAAAGTTAGTATTTTTGACACGTCAAGTGGAACTTTTATTACAGAAGCAGTTTTCCATGAATGATTATTGTTTTGCTTTTCAATCATACCCAAAGTGTAATTATGAATATCTCAGAAACTTTTTGGTGCTGCTATGCAAACACAAGCCGCAGTACATCACTTCATCTATTGGCAAGGACCAGGTGCTGAGGAAAACATTGGGCAAAGTCCAGACACTGCAGCAGAAGAATGTGTTTTTCGTGGTTGATGAAGTACAGATTCGCCCAACTGTTTAATTTTCCGGTGGGGTGCTGAGTGGCATGGCTGAGAACAACCAAAACTGCAAGGCCACTTCAATGCTGTGTGTCATGATGAAGTCGCTGCACAAAGGACCTAGTCTGATGATTTCAGTGGAATTGACATTGACTGTCCCAAGATGTTCCGTCGTCTGGCAAATGTTCTATTGAATGGACTCCACAACCTAGAGAAAGACCAGCAGAGTAAGGCAGTCCTTCTTCAGACCTCTGTAAAGAAGGCCCGGTTGGCTGTCTAATTGCTGCAGTTTGGTAGGTTGTTGCTTCTATGGCTGTTTGTTTATATGCGTGAATGTTTGTATGTTTGGTTGTTTGCATTGGAAAAGGTTTAACTATAATCAATTTGTGAAGTCTAAAACTGCAGCAACTCGGCTTTCTATAAAGTGGCCACTTAGCTCATACAATAATACATGTTAATTCCGGTTAAAATTGGTATTTCAAAGCATTACAGTGCTTTAAACCATTTAAAATTTACTATAAAACCTTATTATCCCTTCTATTGCTTGAAAAAAGTAATTTATGATCAATTTGTCCGATAGAAAATGCTATGTTACTAAGAATGCAATGGCCTCCGCTAGCGCAGTCAGCTGTATGGCGGTGCACATCCTGTGAATAGTAGTCCTTGATAAAGGCTTAAAATTGGCTTCAAAATTAAGGTGTTCAAATTTTTTCAGAGCTCTAAATTATTCCTAATGAATTGAGAAAAAATTGAATTTCAAGCGAGTAAACGGGAAAGAAATGGGGTTTTCGTCGTGGTGCAGCTGTGGTGCAGCTGTGGTGCAGCTGCTGTGTACAGCTTTACATACGATGTACAGCTGCACCTGCCGGGTACAGTTACACCTGCTGTGTACAGTTGCAGCTGCTGTGTACAGTTGCAGCGACTGAGTACTGTTATAATACAAAACTGCACTATTCTACGATGAGTTAGAGCATCCAGAAAATATTCAAGGGCTAAAAACTTGATTAGATTCTTTTAAATTACACGAGTAGATATGATTTAATATGCAATGCTAAACAACAACAACATGTGCCTAATATCATCTACAACAACATGTGTTTAATATCATGAAGTGTGCTTAGTGTCACAGTTGACTGTATGGCGTTTACATTTGCTGCTTCCTTTTTCATTTTAGCATGCCTTTAGTGCCCTCACGCATGTTCTCAGTATGCCTTTAGTACCCTCAGGTCGCTTTTCAGTATGCCTTTAATGCCCTCGGGAAACTTCTCAGAATGCCCTTAATGCCCTCAGTCACTTCTCAGTATGCGTTTAATGCCCTCGGGAATTGCTTCTCAGTATGCCTTTAGTGTTCTCAGTCTGGATCTCAGTACGCTTTTAGTGTTCTCAGTCTGGATTTCAGTACGCTTTTAGTGTTCTCAGTCTGGATTTCAGTACGCTTTTAGTGTTCTCAGTCTGGATTTCAGTACGCTTTTAGTGTTCTCAGTCTGGATCTCAGTACGCTTTTAGTGTTCTCAGTCTAGATCTCAGTATGCCTTAAGCGTCTTCAGTGAAAACCGCCGTATGGCTTCAGTGTCCTCTCCAATGATCTCAGTGTACCTTTAATGTCCTCAGTCAGGATCAAAGTTTACCCTCAGTGCCCTCAGTGAGGTGTCCTCACCAATCAGTCATGGGAGTCAGACATCTATGTGATCATCACTTCAGTGTGTCTCAGCATGTAGAGGAAGGTGGACGCACGTTGCTCTAGCGTGTCACTGCCGAGGCTCTGCAGCTGTTCGTGACGAGGGTCGCAGCGTGCAAGCTTGTCCATTTTTGCTTTTCAATTTTTTATTCTCAGAAGTACTGGAAAGAAAATAGGTGTTTGTTCAAAAATACTCTTACAAGTGTTTCGTAAGTTAAGCTTTGGAGATGGAATGCCGTATCGTTTTAGTTCTTAGTAATGTTTTTTTAAATACATGCTGTATACCGTATTATATCGCTGTAACTTGGAAAATACAAACGTTGCATTAATTGTGAAATGTGCTTACACTTTGTGCTAGTATATCTACAAAGATACGTGTTTTTCGTGCATTAATCACATTGCAATTTACTTGTTTGTGACAAAAAATAACATTTGTTTGCAAGGCCAAATGATGGCGTGGTGATGAGTGACCGAAGCCAAAAACAGCAAGAAAAACTTGCTTCCTGTTGGCAAGTTTTGTTTTTTTGAATTTCTGAAGCTTTGAGCGTTTTTTACCAACACTGATGACCTGAAATGCAGTACACGCGCAGTGAAGGCGCTTATGCTGCTGGCTTCACTGCGCAAAAACATTGTTTTCCTAAAAAGTTAGTGAGTTGTCAATCCCGAAAGTGTCAATAATTAAAACCAACTTTTAGAAAAATCAACAAGGATGCAAAGAAGTACTGTAGAATTAACTTGTTTGTTTCTTACGAGCTTAGCTGTTGTATTATTTTTTGTTTTGTTTCAAATGGTGTGTGTGTTTCTTCATGCGTTACATGTCAGGTTTTCACATAGAATGCATTCTTAAATAACATAAATATTAAGTTCTAGTGACCAGTGTATTAATGAGTGTCCTTTTTCAGGGCGGGGCATATGAAAAGGGGAAAACGACATTAAAAATATGTTCCCAATGTGTTAGTCTAATGAATATTTTTTGCTACAAATGAGCAGAAATCCTCGATACAAATTGTAGAGGTAAAATTTTTCTTTTGGAGTCGAGGTCGGAGAGTCTTACTGTTACACGTCACAATGCAGGGTTTGTGGTCATGTTACACGTCACAATGCAGGGTTTGTGGTCATGTTACACGTCACAATGCAGGGTTTGTGGTCATGTTACACGTCACAATGCAGGGTTTGTGGTCATGTTACACGTCATAATGCAGGGTTTGTGGTCATGTTACACGTCACAATGCAGGGTTTTTGGTCATGTTACACTTCACAATGCAGGGTTTGTGCAGTGAGGAACATTGTGTCACGATTTTATATCGTCAGTGAAAGTGAATGCTGTGTATGACCGTTTATAAAAACTCAGAACGAGCTTCACAGTATCAGGCAGGGCCTAGAATTACGTAATGCTAAACTTATACCATTTTTTTGCATTAGATGTTCATTACGCTGTCGTGGCAACAAAGTTCCAAAGTCAAACAGTTTAAAAAGCTTAAAGTATTTTGAAGGTTTCCAACATTCATGTTATTTCTCGATGAAAAACATTCTCAAATTCAAATAATTTGACAATAGGAAAATTTTAATGCATAAATAGACAAAAATGATTATATTTATTATAAATTATATGTAACGGATGTTAGCCTACCCTAAGTTCTATGAGTAACTCGAATGTTTGGCTCAAAGTCCGTAGATTTAAGTCCAGTATATTGGTTTGCACATCAATAAAGTAAGTTGAATGTGTGTTTCAAATTCCGTAGACTTATTTTCCAAAAAACGTTAATAAAATTTTCTGTTAGAAAGAGCTGTGTCGGGAAATGCCGCCAAGCTTTGTTTAGTTGTGTTAGGGTCCGTTTTTCTACAATTGACGTCCAGAAAGACGATTTTGTGACCAATTAATTCACTTGGAACTAAATTTTTTATTTAATGAAGTGTTTAAATAGTTTTTAATTCTGATCGAATAAATTTATCAACAGCGATTAAGAAAAAATATTTTCCTTTTTTAAATAATTTTTTCAATCTTGGAAAAATTAGAAAGACAGCTTTTGTCCTGCTTATGCCACCCAGCATAATGCCTCATTAGTGTCCTGCTCATGCCACCCAGCATA
>VCRD01002764.1:36676-56762 GCA_006783055.1 Trinorchestia longiramus
ATGCCTCATTACTGCCCTGCTCATGCCACCCAGCATAATGCCTCATTAGTGTGAGGTGTGGAATAAGATTTTGATGGGAATAGATTCACATGATATCAGGAACATGCAGTGTAAAACTACTTGATTTATTACTTATCTTTTGTTTTACATTTTTATTTGGCTTGAGTGTAACCAAGCCTCAATACACTAAATTATAACTAACTAGACAGTTTCCATGAAAGTTCCATGGTTTAGATTTTACTAATTTGAAAATATTATAAAGATGAATGTATTAAAGATTTACGACGAATCATTGTGCTTGAAATGAATATTTTTCATCTACATATATAATAGACAATGTATCACAATTTCTCTCTTTCTCTCTTTCTGTATCTGTGTGTGTCCGTCCCATTAATTCCTATCTATTAGTGAAGAAAAATTATTGAACTGAAATAAGAATGGGTATGTATGTAGTATAAGCATTGTATTGTGGATACCAAAAGCGCCCAATCGCTAAAAAACACTCAATTTTTTCCATAATTAGTTTTTTTCTCTCACATGGCAATGCTATCGGTAAAAAAGACACTGAACGGAAGTTCTGCGCACTCATGAAAAATATTAAAATTCTGATAGTACCACGGGTAAAATAAAAATGTATATATTTCATAGATCTTTAATTTTGCCACTTTTAAATCAAGGAATTTTAACGGGTACTATCTGGGCCATGTTATCGGTAGATAAGATACAGAATGGAAGTTCTGTATATATTAATTAAAATTATTCATTTAGAACACTACAGTTTATAGTAAATCTTTAATGCATTTTTATTTACAATGATTTCAAATTAGTCAAATATAAATCGTGAATTTCTACGGGTATTGGCTAGTTAATATAAATATATATATATATATATATATATATATATATATATATATATATATATGCATATAAGACTTCCATTTTGTACTTTCTTTACCGATAACATGGCCTAGATGGGATCCATGGAAATTCCGCTGCCTAAAAGTGATAAAATTAAGGACCTATGAAATAAAATTCATTTTTTCAGTTTTACCCGTGATACTATCAGAATCTGAATATTTTTCATGAATACATACAGAACTTCCATTCTGTATCATATCTACTGATAACATGGCCATGTAGAAGAAAAAGGCCAATAATGGAAGTAATGGTGTATTTCATAGTAATCCGGCGCCTTTGGTATCCACAATACAGTGCTTATTAGACATACGTACCCATTTTGATTTCCATTCAATAATTTTTTTCACTAATAGATAGAAATTAATGGGGTGGACATGCACAGATAGAGAAAGAAAGATTCAGATACAATATTTATTATATTATACTAGTGTACCCCGCCGTCAAAAATGATGGCAGAGATTTTGTGATTACACCCGTGCCATCAAAAATGATGGTAAATTCTGTTGTAATGAGATTAAATAAAATTGCATTGAAGAAGGCATTGCAATATATTTAGTTTTATATATATATATATTTACAAAGGATAAACGTTTTAATTGAGTATTTATTTAATGACAACATTTCTAGTGAAAACTAAGACACTTAGTTTTCTACTGCTACAATTGACAGCAATTCGTGTCATATTCAGGTACAATGCACCCGAATCATAGGGCAATACCCCGCCGAGCTCGGTATCCACGATACGGACTCGAGTATATAAGGCTTTGGATCTGTCTTATTTTTTTGAAAGTGACACGAAACATATAGATAAATAAATCAACAAATAAATACATAAAAAAATAAATATATAAACACACGACGGTCATTCTTAGTATTAGATTAGATTAGATGTAGATGACGCATGAGGCAAAGGTCAGCTTCCTGAAACACAGAATTTTATTATTTTCACAAACACTTTATTGTGATGCATGAAAATTGACTTATCTGGCGACGCCATGTGGGTCTAACATTTCATAACGACCTCACATCTATCAATGAGTTTTAAACTTTAAGTTGAGTTTTCTGGCAATGTTTTTATTAGTATTATGTCTTGTCTTGTGTAGAAGTGTTAAAATTAGAGATTATTGAAATGTCCTGGCATTTTGTATTTTGCTAAATGTTTTGTACACTAAATAACATCAAGCATCTCACTATTAATAGTAAAGTCTATTTCAAGTTAGTATTTTTAAACCTTATGACACCATTTATTTTATTGCTGACGAGAAAGGCGTCAAAATAAACCCGCGCTGATACTCTTTCCCAAAATATTAGTATGTGAAATTAGTAGTTAATGTTTAGAACCTGGAATACGTTATTTATGATACGTCGTCGTTTAGCATAACTTGTGTCTGTAAATGAACAAGTAATTTTTTTGCCGTCCCTTATAGTACTACTTTATCAAGAGGGCTTCATTATTGTGGGAACAACAGAGGTAGGATAATTATTTTGAAAAAACAACTGTCTAACTCAGAATCTTCTTTGCTGTTGTAGAACGTACAATACCAAAGCACCATGTATCTACAGGGTGCAGCAACATAACTTCCTTTTTTCAAGGCCAGGTGCTTTGAAAAAAAGAAGGTATGTTGTAGCGCCTTGTATAATCCTAGATTTAATTTGATATAATTTGCTGTCTACTTGAATGCACGGGGCACAAGATCCTCCTGATTGGCTGTATTCACACTCATTAAATCCATAAATGTTTTGACGAATCAAATTCACAGTACCTAAAAAACTGCAGGTCAGGCCGGATTGATGAATATATAATTAATGACCTTCAAATATTGTAATTAGTGTTCAGTTTTCGCAAACTTTAGCGCTGATGGACATGTTTGAGTCTACGTACTACAGAGAATGAATAAAAATCAATCCATAGGATGTGCGTATTTTACGCATAATCTTGTGCAGAATGAAGATGATATAAATATTTATCGTGCATCTATCATACAGAATATATCTACAATACATATTTAGAAAAGGGATTTTTTCCTTTAGTAAATAAGCAGGGAAAGAAAATAAGATCCACCAATCCTTTTAATTAGGAATGATTATGAAACTACGCTCAAATCTACATTTTAGCTTAGAATTAAAGTGTTGCAGTTTTACAATTAGCAGAAAATAAAATAAGATGGAAAATGATGGAAATTACGTGTGAAATTAAAAGAGATGAGAGAAAAATTACAACGGCAATAAAGATATTTTTATGCGTAGCCAATCAAAAACTATTGTACATATATTTGATATCTATAGGAACAGATTAGTATAAGCTATAATTTTAAATAGCCTTCACTCAGAGTTGTTGTGTACAGTGAGGTGATGGTGAGTGTAGCTGGGCTCAACTTCAGCCAACGGTAAACTTGAAAAAAATTTCGTATTACATTAGTTACATTATCAAAATCTTGTCATAGGGTAACTCTTGTAATTTTTTATAAAATATTTGAATTTGATCCAATAGCGTTCAAATAAATGCCTTCAATTGATTTTCATTAAACAGTCACGACTTTATTGTCATTAACTTACAAGCTTTATGACACAAATAGGAACTTCTTTTACTTCATGGAGCAGCAGCAGCTTACTTGTTAATTAGTGAACGTGTTTTTTACAGAGGCCAACATTTTACTTGCATCAGGTTTAAACAGCAAACACCAACAGATCGTAACGTCATTCCAGAATTATTCGTGGAATTTCTATTGACAAGTTTAAAGAAAACTTTGAATGATTGGAAGAGCGTCTATCAAAGGCTATTATTTCAATTTTTATGCTGTAATTTTATTGGAGAAATTATTACTGTTGTTGATTTATCCCCACTACATATTTATTTCCTTTTCTAATAATTCCATTTGACTAACCATGAATTATTTTTATGTTACTCCTACATTGGTGCCTGCGCGCGATTCATATATGAAGGTGTGGAACTTTAATAGCAGAGCAAGAATGGATACTCGATTCTCGTTCTTGTGTCGCAATTTCTAAAACTAGGCCTTAAACAACATCTAAATTAAAATTTTTTACCCATTTGTTTTTCTTCATTTTCCATAATTTGCTCTAAAGGACAATGTTTTATTTCTGATTACCAGACAATTTCATTCTCTTTTAATTTACTCCAAAGAAAAAGTTATATTAGGTAAGGGCTTTCATTATCGGTGTTCAGTGACTTTAGAATTACATTTAATTGACCCACAGAATCTTAAAAAGAGGCTGGTGAGTTTCGAAAAGGAAGACACTTCGTTTGAAAATATCTTTCTCACATAGATCGTTACTATTGTGTTGATCAAATCTAGCGTGGGATCCATGTTTTGCTGAAGTGTGTGTTTATGTAGATACATATTAATGAACGAATGCAGGTACAATGTTGTAATATAGGAGCTCGATGATGATAAATTGGTTTCACTATAGTGGAGAAATGTGAGAGAGAACAAAGCTCTGAAGATCTCGAGGAGGACAAAGTTGTTAGTGATTTCAGGACAGTGAACGATGGAGCAGAGACAACCATTGACCGAGGACCTGTACACCTCAGAATAAGGGACAGAAGGCCTGTGGATCTGATAGCAAGGGACAGAAGGCCTGTGCACCTGATAGCAGGGGACAGAAGGCCTGTGCACCTGATGGCAAGGGACAGAAGGCCTGTGGACCTGATAGCAAGGGACAGAAGGCCTGTGGACCTGATAGCAAGGGACAGAAGGCCTGTGCACCTGATAGCAAGGGACAGAAGGCCTGTGGACCTGATAGCAAGGGACAGAAGGTTTGTGCACCTGATAAGAAGGAGCACAAGGCCTCTGTACCTGATAGCAAAGAAAATAAAGTCAATAGTTTTTTGCTTCTATGAAGTTTTATTGGCACAAGAAGAATTAAAGCAGTGAAATCTTGAAGAAAAAATGCTTAAGTGTAAGTGGAGTCAGGCCAGCAATTGTGATAGTATTGTGCTTGTTTAAAATTATGTACTGTGAGAACTGATCATCGTAACCTCATTGAGAGAGAAAACTTAGAAATTTCGTTGATGAAGTAATTGAAAAGTTAAAGAATTCTCCCGATATCTGGTCGTTTCGCACTATCGGCCCAGCTGTGCAATATTACGGGTGAGTATGTCTTGAAAAAATACATGTTTTTAGTTCTAAACTGTGGAAGCATTGTTTGTGTCGCACTGCTTGCACATGAAAAAGTAAGTTATCCTTCAGTTGTAACACTTACTGCTAACTTGTCCCGTAAAAACAATGATTCAAATGTTTTTGAGTAGTTGTAGAGAATATGATTTGAATTTAGAAGCACTATTATGGGATATACTGTACAATTTCAATATACTGTACAATTTGGAAGAACTGTTGTGGGATATACTGTACAATTTAGAGACGCTATTGTGGGATATACTGTACAATTTAGAAACACTAATATTATGTTATACTGTACAATAATCAGTGGGAAGAAGATGCTCCAGCTTCGATTATTTAAGCATGAGAACAAGAATTTTTGAGGAAACGAACGTCACAAATACTTCGATTAGTGAATCACTTAAAATTAATAACACTAGTCAAAATTAAATAGCTGTACCCAATCATAATAACGGACCAATAGGGGGAGAAAGCCACTTTGTTATAACTGTTTATCACTTGTATAAAGAAAATGTAATTTATTTACCTTTTATAGATAACAGATGAGCTTGTAACTGTGACATTTTTCTGATACTTACGCACTGCAGGCAAAAAATGAATCACTCGAAATGTGCATGCTAAACCAACCTTTCTTGGGGTTGTAATAAAGCACTGGGAGCTGCTGCATTACTTCATTTAAGGCACGAGGCCGTGTAGATTTCCCCACAACTACAAGCTTCAAAAGATGCATTCTGTCAGGGTTAGCACAGCACAACATTAAGAACCTTCCTTTTAACGCTTCAGTATTTCAACGGACCTCTTGTTGGAAAATTTGTCCACTATAACCGAAATCCAGTATAATGAGGTCTGTTATTAAGAGTTGGGCCTGTACTTCATATGTGGTAATTCGAATATAGGAATATTTTAAGAATATACCATCAACTGAGTCTGTGTGCACGAACTCCACTGGAGTACCTTGGATTTGATAATATATTTCTGTTATCAACGTTATTAAGTAACTATAAAAGTTTTTTTTACGGTAAGTTGTTTTTGCTACGTTATTTTTGTTTATAAATTTTTAAGATCATTATTTGAATTATTAAATCACTCTTAGTGTTATTAAATTATTTTTTAGGGCATCAAGTCATTATTGAAGTTATTACGTCACTATTCAAGCTATCAAATCATTATTTAAGTTTTTAAATCATTATTATAGTTATCAAGTCGTTTTTATATGAGTTATCAAGTGATTATTTAAAATACTAAGTCATTATTTAAGTTATTAAGTCATTGGTAACTTATGCAACAATTTAAAGCAGGCAATGATGATGCTGGCGCTGCAGGTCACACGTTGTTCACCGAAACAACAAGAACATCATTCCAAAGTTTGAAAAAAGAAAAGTTTCTATAATATATCCCTTAAAAAAATAATTACGAAATTCTTCACTCGTAGCTATTTCAGGCTAAAATTCCATTTATTATCAGTGGTGAATTATTTTGGCAAAAGTTGTTGGCCGTGAAGAAAATTTATTGATGCAGCTCTATAAATACAATTATTTAATCAATTGGTCCTAGAAATATGACTAGATTTTGAGTCAGTAATTGAGAACCACAGCAGCTGGAGTAAAAAGTAGGCCTATCGTAGACATCTTGTCATCAGTCATGGAAAATAAACAAAAATCAATAAATTTTCTTCAGTGTTTGAAGATATCTCCGTTTTGATGAAACTCCTCAAATTATTTGCTTGAATTCAGTTACTACCACTCAGACCGAGTGGTCTGCGCTGTTCATCGAGTGGTCTGAGTGGCCTTTTTTCACCAAGTGGTCTAACACGGGACATTTGCAGCCCCAAACACCATGGGTCTGAAGAGTTCGAGCAAACCCAGCATTTTGAATGCATTAGGTTACACAGCCGTGTGAGTCGAGTGCATTGTTATGCTGAAATTAGGCTCAGCGAACAAAAGGACGGTGAATTTTCTTCTATTGCAGTACGAGCTTACTATAAAAACTGCTTTCTAATGTCAGGATGCAGTATTGGTGTGCAGTGTAACACGTGTTTCATGTTTTGGGATGCAGTATTGCTGTGCAGTGTAACACGTATTGTATGTTTCAGGATGCAGTATTGGTGTGCAGTGTAACACGTGTTGCATGTTTCAGGATGCAGTATTGGTGTGCAGTGTAACACGTGTTTCATGTTTCGGGATGCAGTATTAGTGTGCAGTGTAACACGTATTGTATGTTTCAGGATGCAGTATTGGTGTGTAGTGTAACACGTGTTGCATTTTTCTTAGCAGTTGTTTACTCTTTAACTTCAATTCTCATGCAAATCAGTTTGGACACTTTTGAGTCGGATACGAGATCATCATTGACCCGTTAAAACGGGTAACCCATTTTGACGTGAGTTCTTTTAATGTCAAAAACTCAAGTTTTATCGAATGGCTGGGAATAATTTCCCAGTCTGAGACTCGATTGAAGGGAATTTGCAGCAGACCTGCCATCATGTACTACAGAGACCTGGTCTCTAAGCCTGTGACTTAGTCGCTCGGCACTGTAGCATTAAGTCATTATGTTGTAGCCATTGTTAAGTTCTTATGGTGTAGGCACTACATATAAAGGGATTATGGTGTAGTCTCTATGAAGTCATTATGTTGTAGTCATTATGAAGTCATTATGCTGTAGACACTACATATAAAGTGATTGTTTTGCAGTCACTATAAAGTCATTATGTTGTGGTCTACAATAAGTCATATCTTGTAGTCATTATAAAGTCGTTATGCTGTAATCATTATGAAGTTATCTTGTTGATGCAATGTTGACCATAAGGGGCACAATTTACAGCACTGACGTTTTTTCAGGAAAGAGCCTCGGACTCTTGCCGGACCGTTACTTAAGGAAGAACTGAATAGTCAATTCATACAGTTTAATAATAGTAATCTTACAATTAAGGAAAAGCTAGAATTAATGATGAACAAATTTTAATCTATGAATAATCATATTCAGACTAACAAAAATACTTCCTTGTGACAGTACAGGCAGACCTGTCACAAGGATTGCGATAGGAACAAAATAAGTTGAACTATCTTCAGTCGGCCACAATTATGTGGGACTAATTATTTAACTAACCAACGCTCTATAGGTCTATGATTTTATCCCATCTATGTTGAACTAACACGGGTATGAGGCGTAGCAAAAGAGGTCAAGCCTCCCTGAAAAAAATACACTTACTCTATTTAAGGTAAATAAATATTAGAAATGTAAGTCACCAATGTTTGCAGAGGGTGCTATTATGCCGCACTTTTTCGTCATTCGCCGATTGTAGGGCAAAAGGTGAACACAATGAAAGATCAAAATGGGAGCGACTAACCAAAGGAACGAAGAAAAAAAATTGTGTGACAGTATATCGGATCTTTTCACTGACAATAAAGTCATTATGCTGTAGTCACTATAAAGACATTATGTTCTAGTCCTTATGAAGTCATTACGCCAAAGAAGCTCATGCCAGTTTGTGTACGTGTGTAGATCAATAGTATTTTTCACGTTACAACTACAGAGCGCTTCTCGCTGGGCTCATGTAATATGCAGTCATAGACGAAGCAAACAACGTCCACAAAGCAGCTTATTAAGGCTCACTCTTAATTGAGATCATAAGGATTTGCTTCAAGTCGTCATTATTACAATCGTACTTGTTATTTACCGAGTGATGATTATCAACACCCGTGCATTAAAGTAAGCAAAGTGAGTTCTAAGGTCGGAGAGAATTGTTCAGGCTTGATGCAGCCGTGCTCTGTGTCACATTCTGAATATAAACTCCATTGTTCTCTTCTTCCAGTATACCGTGTAAAATGTATCACTATTTCAATAGAATTTGCGATCATTTGCTGCAAATGCTTAAAAAATATCGTAAAGACATTTAAGATGTATTTTATATACCATGCATTGGTGTAAGGAATACTATACCTTTTAATTTGTTGTAATTTTCAGGTGTGTTATTCGTCCAAGTCCATGTTTTTATGAGTCAACTTTACTGACTCGATGCAAACTTTTCCCGGGGTCATGAGGGGCTTTATGTTTCACGAGCGACATGAGCAAGTTTCATGCATCAGAGTTCTTACAGATTTTAATACTCTTCAACAATAACCAGAAAACTACAAACTTCCCTACTCCCTTTTAAACAATTTTAATCAGTAAATATCTTTAACCATTTGATGACAGCTAAGAACGTATAGTTAACAATCTTACCGAACATAAGGTACTTGATGGCACTAAACGACACTTTGTTTTTTTTTGGAGCTGTAAAACAATGGCGTCGTAGTTGAAGGCTCTTGAAATTTGGAAATTCGTGATGAGTTGAGACATAAGTGTCCCGGAGACGTGCTTATCACGAGTAGTGCTGCGTTGCAGCCTCTTCTCAGTTGTAAAGCGTCAGGAGAACAGCTAAACTTCTAAAGGTTATTCAGGAAGAACTCCTGCATGGCATAACTTTGAGAACATTGCCTGCCTCTGCAGATGAACAATAGATTTTCAAGAAAATAGGACTATGACAGTAATATTATTTTTCTATGTACTTCTATTGGAAAAAACCTTAGTGCAAATACCCTTTCCAGTTTATACAATTAAACGCATGCGTATTATATCCATGCGTCCATACAGCGCACGATTAAAACATATTTCCCCACAATAAAGAAGATTTTAATTTCTCACACTTTTCGTAAATACTAATATAATACTAAAATAAACAATATTACTGCGCTAAGCGTCTCTGACCATGCGCTTAAAAAGTCCTATTACTGACTTCCTAGTCTGGAAGTACAGCTATTTTTTCAACGACAACTGATTTATTAGTCGTTGTCGTCAGCCGTGATGAATGAAGGCTGAATTCCAGTTGATGTTATCATGCCTGATTGGTGAAAGTCGATGCCAAATGATGGGTGTGCCTCAGTGTTATGAAAAATGACACAATTTGTGGTGCTGTCACTTAGCCCATCTTGTTTTGCGGTCCTGCTCTGAACTCTGTGTGTCATCTACACCTGCCTGCCACAAGTCACGTCTACCATGTTCACCTGCCTGCCACAAGTCAAGTATACCTTGTTCACCTGTCTGCCACAAGTCACGTCCACCATGTTCACCTGCTTGCCACAAGTCACGTCCACTATGTTCCCCTGCTTGCCACAAGTTACGTCCACCATGTTCACCTGCTTGCCACAAGTCACGTCCACCATGTTCACCTGCTTGCCACGAGTCACGTCCACTATGTTCCCAGTCCCAGCCCTCGCCACAGTTGAGGCAGATACAAACTCTGCTAACACAATCAGAAAATATGACAACTTTTTCAGTGAACAAGGCCATGCCAGAATGTCGCCGCTGCCTTGTGTTACTCTTCATTATTAGTGTTTTATTCATTCTGCTCTGTGTACGAATAAGTACATGTCGATGAAAATGTTTTTATTCAGTGATTTTTATCTTTCGTCTAAGTAATTAAAATGTGTTTCAGATGCGTTGTTGAATCTTAATGGTGCATTTCCACCGATACATTGTTGCCAGACTCAACAGTTCACGAATTAGCCAACAGTGGATGATGAACACATTTCTGTGTAATGTATTAGTCGAAATTTACTGCTGGATTTACAGAAATAATTATAATAGTGTCATAAGAGTCGTTCCTTAAGATTGTCGGAATGGCCAAAAGTTTATGAAATTTCATTTAATGACGGAAAATGTTGCTGCTAAGAATATTTTTTGAATATTTTTAAAAACTTTTTCGCTTCCAACCACAGGATTACTGCTGCTTAAATCCTGGCTGAGCCGATAAAAAAATCCATGTAATGACATTCTGTGCCGTCTAGTAGCCGTTGTATGAAGTGTGGCGAGTAAAGCTGCTGCATCTCGCTCCTATGTGCTATATGATGTTGTGTGCCACATGATGTGTGCCACATGATGTCGGTGTCGCATGGTGTTATGTTTCACTTGGTGTTATGTGCCACATGATGTTGTGTGTCACATGATTTGGTGTGTCACATGATGTTGTGTGTCACACGATGTGTGCCACATGATGTTGTGTGTCACACGATGTTGCGTGTCACATTACGCTATGTGGCACATGATGTTTTGTGTACGGTGGTCTTGCCTGAAAAGTTGCTCTGCCTAGTAAATGACGGTAAAAAACTCAGGACCGTGTAAAATATTACTATAAAAAAATCACATCGATATGACGTTTCATAGTCTCCTTCACGTTACGATTCGAAAAGTTTCGAGTAGTTTCAAGATGGATCATGTGGTTTGAACATTACCATGCTTCTCAAGCTCGTCCTCCGTCAGTTCGTTACTTTTTAAAGCAGGTAGTGCTCTGCAATTTAGTGAAGGACCCAGGCAGGCATCAAACATTCGCAAAGTGTTATGGCTGATAAAAATTTGAGGAGTGATTTGGAAACTATGCTACAGCCACTTTCTCAGGCTCAGCTATGCGGTCTTTTTAGGGGTCTGGGTTTGATCGGCCGTCTAGTGAGCTATGAGATCAATGGAGAATTGGTGACCTGTCGCCCTACAGCCACTTAGGGTGAGGCATATTTTAAGAAGCTACACTTATCGGCACACGGGGTTAGGAAGGTCAGTTGCGCGACATACAGGGTTAGGAAGGTCAGTTGCGCGACATACAGGGTTAGGAAGGTAAATTGTGCCACATACTGGGTAGGAAAAGTCAGTTGCGCGACATACGGGGTTAGGCAGGTCAGTTGCGCGACACCCGGGGTTATGGAGGTCGGTTACGTTACACACGGGGTTAGGGGGGTCAGTTGCGCGACACACAGGGTTAGAGGTCAGCTGCGGAGGGTACAATAAAGGGTCAGCATAGAGACTTGTTACTACAAACCTTCTAAGTCACCCAATGCTCTAGATAAACAATGCATGGTTCGAATGCCAAATTATTTCAAAATAAACGAGCTTTCCCATGCAGTTTTCACCAGCAGTGCTTGCAGTACAATATTTATACATCAAACGTGTAGAGGTATATAAATAAATAAATGCAAATAGATATACGTATATCAAAACTCCCATCTGAATTTTATGATAAGATTTTGCCGTTACAAGGAGTCCTCGGGTTACAAACGAGTTCCGGTCTTACGGAAGTCTGTAAGCCAGTTTGGTACGGAAGTCGGAACTTAGGCCTATATGTCAAGGAAATATGCAGTTACATACATAAATTATACTAACTAATGATGAGAACATCTACATGAATATAATATAAACAAAATATAGTGTTCTGACTGGAACCAGAGAGACAGGCTTATTCGGAAGAGCCTGCAGCTGGAGAGGCTGAAGCGCGGAGATGACAACGAAAGCTACACTCCAATATGGCGTACTGAGTGAGCATCTTCCTCGTTTATGTGCCACGTTACCATGTATTCAGCCGCGCAAGTAAAACAACTAGTACTACGCTTGGTTCGCAAACTACGAACGGATCGCCGTAAAGCGGAACATGAATTAATAAGAATTATGGGCGCTCGTTCGTAACGGCGAGTTGCTGTCAGTCGAAATGCCGTAAACCGGAGACTCCCTGTATTTATGATCGCCATGAAGTAACGTCTATCTCTACAGAAAAGTTTTCCACCCACTCTGCTCACGCAGAAACCACTGAAATTCCTTGCTATGTGGAGCTTTGGACGAATTTGCTGCAATCTTACTACGGTATTTTCCGCAACCTCATCAACTTGATAAACTTTATGAATTTAGTAGCTTTCACTTCAAATTATATAAAGCGTAAAAAAATCTACATACATAATAGATAGTGTATCTCCATCTCTCTCTCTCTCTCTCTCTCTCTCTCTCTCTCTTTCTCTCTCTTTCTCTCTCTCTCTATCTCTCTCTCTCTTTCTTTCTCCCTCTCTCTGTCTCTCCATCTCTCTATCTGTGAGCGTTCGTCCTATTGCTTCCTATCTATTACTGAAGAACAATTATTGAGTTGAAATTAGATTGGATGTACGTACAAGTGTTATAAGCATTACATTGTGGATACTGAGGGCGCTGGATTACTGTAAAATAAGCCATTTTTTCCCGTTATTAGCCTTCTTCTCATACGCGGCCATGTTATCTCTAGATAAGAAACAAAATAGAAGTTCTGTATGTATTCATGAAAAATATTCAGGTTCTGATAGCACCATGCATATAAGTGAAAAATGCATTTTATTTCATAGATCTCTAATTTTTATCATTTTTAACGTGGAATTTCCAAGGGTACGATCTATGCCATGTTAACCACAGATAATAAACAGAACGTACGTTCTGTATGTGTTATGAAAAATATTCTTTTGGACACAATAATTTGTCGTTAATATTTAATACAGTCATCCCTATAATAATAATTCCCTATAAATAATTCAAATTTCAAATTAGTGAAATCTAAACCGTGAAATTCCCACGTAACCTATTTAGTTACTTTTAATAGGCAAGATCCCTATAACTGGTGCTTTACCAGCTTGACAATTGACCAATAATCTCATACGCCCGAGTGACGTATAAAGCAGGCGTTGTCTTGTCGCTGACTACCTCGAGTGAGGCGCAAATGTGCTTACGAATATTTAAAGTAATGGATAGGAAGTAATGGGACGGACACACACAGATAGAGAAAGAGAGAGAGTGAGAAAGAGAGAGTGAGAGATGGAGATACACTGTTGATTATATATTCATAAGTTGATAGTAACGATACCCAAAAATACTGCATGTGCTAGCAACCAGCGTACCGTGACCGTCATATGCCTGATGTCTGCGTGGGAAAATTAGAAGTTATGGCTGTCTTTAACGTTAATGTTCATGTTTTTTGATCTTGGCTCGAAAACAACAATATTTTAGTGGCGATCTGCAGTGACATGATGAGTTGCAACTCAACAAGTAGTGAAACTTCCGAATCTTGAGCCTTGACTTGGAGAATATGTCTGGCGAGAATTTATTAGTTTGAATTCTTTTTGTAGTATGATGAAGTTCGTACGATTTGTTAATAGATTGATTCATCTGAACAATAGGAAAATTGAGTAAATTTGCTGTGTGGTGACTAGTAAATTACTGTGAATGCAAAAATAATGCCGTACATGTTTTCAGTATTCTTGAAGGGAACACACCAATTTAAATTACTAATAGACCCATGTGTAAAAATTCTTGTGTTTTTACTGAGTTTTTTCGTTTGATTTGCCAGTGGACGTGGGCTTTGCGAAGAAGTATACACATTGAAGGATGTGCCTTTGGTATCCACGATTCAATCCTTGCAATACATGTATACCCTACGGAATTTCCTCCTATCTAAATCCTTAAGAGCGTGACAGAGAGACAGATTAAGAAAGAAAGAAAAAACAAACAAGCAACAAACTGTGCATCATTAAAAGTGGAATTCCAAATTCAGTATTACTATTTTCACAGAGCAATTTCCAAACAACTGTGAATAATATGTCAAGGCAGTTAATTGAGAAGAGCGTGTTTTTAAAGATTAAAATATGCTGAATGATTTGCAGATACTGTATTGACTCGATAAAGAATACATAAATTATTTAATTGACTCTATTAATACACAACACTTAGCTCGCTAAGTGAAAAAAATAGTAGCTGAATCCAGGACGAGACTCCTATTTGACTGGATAAATAAGGTCTTGAAAATGGTTTAAAATACTTTTGAAAATGATATAAAAAATGTTCTGATAATGATTTTAAAATGATTTTCAAAATGTCATTTAAATGGTTTTAAAAGGACTTCAAAAGGGTATTCAATATATCATTTAAAGTGTCTCAAAAATGGCTTAATAACGAATTGAAGAACGACTTGAAAACCGTGTCCTGGGAGCTTAATCATTGCTTAATTTTTAATCAGGATTTACTCGTGGAATTTTAGCAAACCTGTCACCGGTAAACCCTCGCTTGTGTTACTTTACTGCAGCTTTTATAAAGCGAGGTTTGGTTTTCGTGCCCTTAGTCGTGTATGTTGACTGCACCCAGTTACCAGCAATTTTTTCACGCCTCTACAGTAGCAAGCTGTTAATAATTCCTCGACAATACGAAACATTATCGGTGTTGGCCGGCTCAAATGTTTCGTAATTTTAGCAGCACGAAACCGTAAATTTAGAACTACGGTTCTTTTTATTGCATGTTTAACAAACTTCATTGACATGGATATTGCTCTTCTTTATCTAGTTTCATGAAATTGAAAAGCAGTAGGAAAAATTTCATGAGCATTAAAGCTCCATAAGGCCCACGTATGCCGGCTGAGTAAAGAAAAACATCGACCAGTTTAGATTATATCCGGAGCAGCCATTCTAAATCGTAGTCACACAGCGGAACATTGTTGATTTGGATGTTGCACAATTTCTGTTAGTAATGCAATCGCAGCGTTCCCTGTTTATATGCATGAATATTCGACCCTAGTATAGGTGTGTGATATTTTTTTGGTCTCGTGATGCTCCATTTATTTCTAAATAATTGAAAACTAATTTTCTTCAAATATTTTTTCTACTCAGTGCTGCATTTTTGAAATATTATAAATAGACAATTTGCTGTTGTAGCAGTGTTAAAAAATTGTAGCAACTTCACGAAATACTAATATCATCTTCATGAAGAATTTAATTTACTGTTATTGTATAACTAATTGGACAAGTGAAACTACGACATTTTTCAATTTTCATGCAGTGAAAAACGCGTTACTCTCTATGCGTTATTTTCGAATTATTTCATTTAATACGAGTATATCAGTCGGAACTGTCGGATGGCCACAAGCCTGTCAAGGGAAGAGTTATTAAGCTTATCCTGATCATTGCTTCTAAAGACTCAATTTATAGAACGTAATTTCCTAGTGGCAAATGAACGATACACTATGAAAGCAATGAATATTTATGGCACCAGTCAAACTCACGTGAGCTATCGGTGAAAACTATTTATTCTAAAAGAATTAGTTAGAGCCTTGATTGCAGTGTTGGGTGCGTGGTTGGTTGAGTAGTTGGTGGCTTGGTAAGTTGAGTAGTTGGTTGAGTGGTTGGTTGAGTGGTGGTTGAGTAGTTGGCTGAGTGGTTGGTGGCATCGTAGGTTTAGTAGTTGGCTGAGTGGTTAGTTGAGTAGTGGGTGGCTTGGTAGGTTGAGTAGCTGGTTGCATGGTTAGTTGAGTAGTTGATTGCATGGTTAGTTGAGTGGTTGGTTGAGTGGTTGGTTGAGTAGTTGGTTGCTTGGTAGGTTGAGTAGTTGGTTGCAAAGTTGGTTGAGCAGTTGGTGGCTTGGTTAGTTGAGAAGTTGGTTACTTAGTTCATCCTATTGTTGGTTACAATGTTGGAGTACAGAGTTAATGTTCATATTGATTGTAAAGTTCTTCACGAAGGTAACTGAGAAGTTGGATGCGGTACTTCACGTCTACTGTACATAGCATTTCTGGCATGGTCGGTCACAGGCAAAGATGCTTATGGTTTTTCTTTGTTTGCACATAAATAAAGCAGGTAACGTGCAAAGTAAGCCCTGTTCAGTGATGGTATGGGCTAATCGGGCAGAGGAGATGGTATAGCTCACCCAAGTTAAGATATGTCACAAGATCTCGAAGAATTGGAGCGTAATTGCGTCAGAAAGCTAAAATAATGGGAGTTGGAGTACCTTGGAATATCAAGATTTAAGATGTTTGTTTTGACATGTTTTAAAACATAAAGAGCTTCAGCAGTCAAGACACTAAATAATAAGAAAAATTTAAAAAATTAAGGTGTTGAATGAATCGAACGATTAATATGTTAAAGGAAATGAAGTAGTAAACATCGAAAGCTGTGTCATTAAATAAGTTGTCATGATGAGCAACTTGTGATATTCAGTACCATCAAGTTCACGTGAATAATGCCAAAATATTGTTGGAGACGTACTCCATAAGTCGTGTGAAGAAAAGATTTAAGGTGTAAATGGTCAAGCGGTCTCAGAATACTGGCACACTAAATCCGTTGAAAACAAAGCTGTAAATGTCAGCAGCTGCTGCAGAGTCCAATAAAAATTGTCAGTAGTCAGGTAGCTATCAGTTCTGTGCTGACGTGTTCTTCATGTTGCTGCAGTGATGTTTTCTTAAATGTTTTTACCATTTCAAATCGTTCACTTCACTTACTTCTTTCGAATTTTCTACTGTATTAACGACCAGCCCGCGATGATTTTAAAACACTTTTTTAAAGCGAAGCAGCATTAAATTTTTTAATCTTTTATGTGAGGGTCTTGGTAAGCTCAAATATTTTTATAAAATGAATGATGTTCCGGAAATAAAAAATTATCTCACGACAAAATGGGTACAGCAAAGGAGAGTTGGATAGAAGAAATGTCTATTTCTTTGAATGAAGATTTTGATGTCCAATTTTATTACTTTATTTCTAGATGACCTATTTTGTTTACCTTGTTTGATATAACCAGTCGTGCCTTCCAAAAATGTGCAAAAGGTGAGGACCTATTATAGTAAGACTCTTTTGAGACTCATAATTGAGACTGCTCATTTGAGCTTCAACATCGGTATGTGTTCAGCATTGCTCGTTGGTGCTAATAACTCGCATTTCAACGTCCGACATATGGCACACCTATTGAAGCAGTACAGCACCAGAGAGATTTTGATATCATTATCACTGTAAATCAGTAGCTTAACAAACAAGTGGAAAAAAGCGTCAGATATACAAGCAGGATTCTTGGTTTCATTACAAGAAACTTTGAATAGAAGTCAAAGAATATCATCTCACTGCTCTATAAAGCGTTAATTGGGCCACTTCTAGAATGTGAAGTGCAACTGTCATTAAGTAAACGGAAAAATTCAGCATAAGGCAACAAAGATGATTCCTGAACTCCGCAATCTCAGCTACGATAAGCGTCGTCAGCAGCTTGAACTCATTGCCCTAAAACAAAACAAGAGTGCAAGGACAACTAATGGAAACTGATAAATATCTTAAAGGCTTTAACGATGTTACTCCAGAAAGTCTTTGCGGCAGACGATAACGTTTGAACACGAAATAACGACCATAAACTAAAAATAATAAACTGCAAGACATCCAGAATTTAAACTTTTCCGGTTAGAATTCCCAGAACCTGGGACCAGCTACCCGAAAACATAGTTTCTGCTGGCACTGTAAACATATTCAAAAATCGTGTTGAAAAATATTAGATGAAGAACTCCCTATTTATATAAAGTGCAGATTCTATATCTTTTTTAATTCCTGGGACCTATGTATGATTGAGGTATGTGTGCGTGATCGAAATGCCCAAGCGTCATTTTGGTGCGTGTACGAGACTAAAATGTCAGTGTATAAATAAGGTGCTTGTGCATGATTGATACTTTTACGTTAGACAGTATGGGACTTAAGTAGTAAACCAAGAATCGATCAAACAACTCGTTCCTGTTATTATATTCTGTTTTATTCTATTCTATAATAGATTGATTTTTTCTGGAAAATAATTTGCTAATGCGTCTTCAAATGACAAGTACAAAGACGACTACTTCATTATGATATTTTGAGCATCTTGTAGTTTTGGAGGATCTGAAACTAGGCAGATTTGTAGCTCTGACCACCCTTTCACACGAAAGCGATTTTCAAAACTTGCATCCAAAACTCCCCCTTTGTTGTTCATTTTTTGTCGTCAGCACTCCCATAAGATATTTCATTATATTTCTAAGTGATTTTTTTTAGCATATTCTCTAGGAATTTCTTTTAAATGACTTCAGTCTATAAGTAAAATTTGTTTGCTTCCTACCGGTAACCTATTGGCAAGTAGCTTTAAAAATAATCTCTCTGTACTATTTCCCAACCATGATTTACTTACGCAGCATTAGGAGCTTTCCGTGAGGCCGTTGCGTGTAGCTTTCCTTGTCCTCGGCACAACAACCAAACATACGGAAACAGAGGGTGTATTTTGAGGATATTTTTAGACTCTCTTCCTGTCGTTGTCACTAGGGGCAGAGTTTGGTTTGGCCTTTCGCCCCTTAACGTGATTAGCTTTTGTGGCCAGTGTAGTATAGACCGGCAGTACGACGGCCTGGTCTATCGTGGCGGTGGACCAGCAAAGCAACGTGATGGATGCACGACAGGACGGCCAGAGGTCGTGATCGAGCAGATAAAAGTAACAGGGTTACCGGCAAGAGGTGGTGATCGAAGTGACATGAAAGAAGCTCCGTGGCACTAATTAAGACGTAGGACAGGAGAACCACAGGACGGCTGCGGCGACAAACATCAAGTGGAGGTTGGAAGACGACGAGGAGGACTGAGTTAGGAGCGTTGTTTGGGAGAATGCCTCCTGCACCGTCGCGTACTGTGAAGCACATAGGAAGCTGAGGGTGAGGAATACTGCAGACAACTGAGCAGCAAAAACACGATATGAAAAAATCAAAATGACTGAAAGGGAGAGTAGCCTCAACTGAAGATAGGTGAACTGATGATCAAATCATAGGCGAAGGACTGGAAGTCCCTACAGCGGCGTAGCACTGTCATCAGGACTTCGCCAAGTGAGATAGTATTCAAATAGACTTCATAATTTTGACCAAATTTTATTTAGCCCCAGGATCATGTACTTAACATTCAATTCAGTGCAAAAAAGCATTGCAAGGAACTTTTCCAAACTACAGGTCTTAATTTATGGGTCTGAGCCACGACCTCCACTTTAGTTTCATCCATCTCGTCCAGTGATCATCAGTGTTATAGTTTCGGGATTTTGTTGGTACAGGGTAACGATTCTAAGCCTCGTGGTTCAGAAACTTATTAAAATTGAAATGGTATTTTTGAGAGTTTATCTCTATGCTTATAACTTCACTATATATATATATATATATATATATATATATATATATATATATATATATATATAAATTCATCAACAATGGTTACTCCAATACCCTGTTCGAGAATCTCTTGAGGAATTATCTGCTAAAAGTAAACTGCAGCACAAAGGAAGAACCAAATCGCATCCCCCACACAATTTATTACCTAAATCAATATTCATCAGCATATAAAACAGACGAACGCATATTGAAGCCAATCATAAAAAGCAACACGAAATGTAATTCTGATAATGAACACCTCCGTCTCATAATA